>JAJEJO010003795.1:218620-237846 GCA_020662805.1 Glaucomys volans | reverse complement strand
CAAGGAAAGCCTACTGAGAGCTGAAAGAAAACTGCTGGGATCCTGCAGCTGGTCAAGAGCAGAGCCAGGTCTACAGGGTGGGTGGCAACCCCTCTGGCCACAGTGCCCACTCTCTAATCCAAACTCTCAGACTACCAAGTTGCACCACATGTCAGGGTATGCAGCAGAGTGCTAAGAGGTGGGCAGACACTGGGAGCCTGGCCTCCAGGAGGAGGCCAAGCCCTGAACCCATCCCCCACTGTGTCTCCAGGGAGCTGCAGACCATGGCTGACCAGGAGAAGGTCTCACCTGCTGCCATCAAGAAGACTGCTCTGGATAAGGTGAAGCTGGACTCTCCTGCAGGGGCCTCTCTGTCCTCTGGCCCTGCCAAATCACTGGCCCACAGCCTGTCCCCGGCAGGCAAGGACTGATGCGCCCTGCCTCTGCTTGCTTTCCTTTCCTCCCTCCTTCCCTTCCTCTTGCTATGTTGCCTGTGCTTGACTTCAAATTATTGGGCTCAACTGATCCTCCCACCTGAGCCTCCCAAGTGCTGGGGCCCACAGGTGTATATTGCCGTGCCCAGCTTTGCTCTCTACTTCTTCTTCTCCTGGCTCCAGGCTTTTGCCCAGGGGGTCTGTAGCCCTTCAGTGGGCATCTGCCCACAGTCTGGGTCAGCCAGGGTTGTGGCCAGGGAGGGGTGTGTCACTTTCCACTGGGAATTTCCATGGTCCCCAGCATATAAGAGGCATGGGTTCTTAGAGCTCTGTCCACCCTGAGCTTTTTATGAAGCTCTAGCCTGGGGGTCTTCACTCTCCTTCAGCCCCAGTGTCAGCTGGCTTGGGCTTGACCCCTCCCTGAGTGCAAAGGCCAGTGGCAGAGCATCTAGCCAGGCGAGGCCCTGGTTCCATTCCTAGCACCGCAATGCAGAAAGATCAAAGGGCCCCTTCTCCACTCTCCTTCCTATGTGCCGGCAGCAAGTCCCAGGCACCTTGCGTTGGTTCCAGGGACCCAAGTTCTCTTGGCCAGCTGCTCAGCTCCCTCAATCCTGTTGAACATTTGGGTACTCCTTGGTAGCTGACGAACTTCCTGTGGCCCCCAGCACACTCAGGCCATCACACTGCTGATCTGCCTGCTGGGTGCTGTCACTTCCCTCCCAACACTTTAGGCTGAATAAACTGGTTTCTGAAAGCTCTCAGTGCCCTGACTTCAACTGCCACTTGTGAGGAAGACCTCTGCACAGGAGAGTGTAATGCTGAGGGCCCAGCCAGGAATCCACGGCCCGAGCCCTGCAGCCCCGTGGCAGTCAGGCTGAGTCCCCCAGAAAGCAGAGGTCTGGGAGCTTCTGGGCCTCACTCTTTACAGACTGACCTAGAAGCGGTAGGGGCTTACGTCCAGCTGTGGCCTGGCAGGGCCAGGTTCCTGATAAGAAAGGAACCCTTTAGGAAGGCATATTGGAGTTTGCTAGAGAAATGGAACCCAGGGGTTGGGGAGGTAGCTCAGTTGGTAGAGTGCTTGCCTCGCAGGCACAGCGCTCTGGGTTCAATCCCTAGCACCACAAAAAAGAAAAAAGAGAAATGGAACCCACAGAATACAGACGCCACATGGGGAGGTCCTAAAGTGGCAAGGGGTAGGCTAGCAGGTTGCAAACCCTAATGCATTGACAGCTGATGTTCCAGTTCTAAGACTGGCAAAAGTCAACATTGTAGATGAAATCTGAAGCTGTGTGAAGATTCTCCCTTATGTGGGTGACGATTGGTCTTTTCTGTTATTTAGGTCTTCAACTGATTCGATGTGGCCCACCTCCATCATAAAGGGCAGTCTGCCTTGAGTAAAATTTTGTTCTTATTCAATGTTAAATTGTACTGATTTACATGTTCATTTCATGCAGAAATGCCTTAGCAGAAACACCCAGAATAATGTTTGAATAGATATCTGGACACGGTCTGGCCCCATCAGTTACACATAAAGTGCACCCTTATAGGAGGCTCACAGCCTGGAGGACAGTGCTGGGATCACAACAGCAGTGAACACTATGCACTCTTGTTTCTTCAATCAGCAGTCACTGAATACGCAAACAGGAAGGCGAGGCTCCTCCCCTGCAGAGGTGACACATTCCTGCCAGGAGGGTGTGCAGGGGGAGCACCAGGAAAGGTAGGGGCCTCCCTGTGGGGCAGGAAGCAGATCAGAGGGCTTTTGGGACTTCACAGCAGGGAAGGGTTCCCACTCCTTCCTCTCGCCCCTTCAGCACCTAGGTTGGTTGGGGTAGGCAAAGGGACACTTTGGGGATAGGAATCCAGCCCCTCAGGCCTAATGGAGAAGAGACTAGGTGAGGAAAAACAGGGGGTACAGCAGACACAGGGGGTTAAGGTTGCATTTTTCCTCTTGGCCATGGAGAGCCCTGGTCCTCCCCACATATGGAGCAGCCCCCAGGCCCAGGCCCAAGGGGAAGGTGGGTGGGTTGTGATCTGGCCACCCAGCAGGTTAGCTGTGGAAACACAGCCAGGGCCGGGCCAGGAGGAACAGGATAGCATGCCTGTAGGACCCTCCTGAGGCCTGGGCCCCAGCACAGACCCCCCAGGCTGTGTGGGTAGAAATGGGTGCTGGCCTGGGCAGTGAACTTCCCAGCATCATGCCCATGGGCACCCATAATCACTCCCTTCCCTGCAAAAAGTCCTTGGCAGTACAGCTCTACCCAGAGATGGTGGAAAGTCCTGGAGGCCTGCAGGGCAGATAGCTTTGGGGGCTCCTGGATGGCCTCTGCGGTGCCTTCATCTTCATTCAGTGGCAGGATGGGTCACATTTCTTGGCTTTACTCCAGAAAAGGGAGAAGGACTGAGTAGAAATTCAGAAATTGGAAGTAAAAATTGCATGACTTCAATTTCCACTTTTCCCCTTTGTAACCTCCTCCGCTGGGAATTTTCAACAGCAGTGGCGCTTCTTTACAGAAAGGGCAGGCGCTTATGCAACGGGAGAGGAAAAGTGCACCGAGGATATTAACAGAGATTCTCCTGCTTCAGTCTCCAGAGAAGCTGGGACTACAGGCATGCGCCACGCCTGGATCGCATCAACTCTTTGTTCAATTGCACACTTACGACGCGACAAGCCACTGCTCCGGAGTCCCCCGAGGCGTCATTCTAGTGTGAAGTCTCGGGATTAGGGCCATTGGGTGAATGTTCTCCGAGGCCTGTGCACATTGCAGTTCCGCGGAAACGGGCTGGGGTCTCGGCTCTGTGTCTCAGAAGAGCGCGCCCCCTCCAGCCTGTTGCGCCATCTGGGATGAAAGAGGTATAGCGGCTACGTGGATAACAAATGGGATAACGGCGCAAGGTCAAGAACACAAAGGTTCTCTCCGTCAGCTCTGGAGCCTGGGTCCACGCCTACATCTGGAGGCGCGGCCGGGTTAGGTGCGGCCACAGGTTAAGCTGGAGCCCGCACCTTCCGCGCGGGTCGAGCCCCGCTGTTCTGCTGACTCTCCTTTTATTTTTATTCAACCTTTTACCCTGCTTTTATTTTCCCAAAAGATATTTGCTAATCCAAGTAAAGGGGCAGTGCTTTTTAGCAAAAGCAGCCTCTTTGTCCTCATTATGCTTGGTCTACTATTTTTTTCTCTCATATTTTCTACTTGTGATAGAAATATCTAATATCTCTGTATTGTGAGAGATTCCTGAGTTCTCGGTTAAATACTTTATATAGATATTTATGTCATGACATTACAATTTTATAATTCTTATTTTCCAAAAATACTTTCATGATTTCCAACAACTCCTTTACACAGTGCATTTAATCAAGGCAGTAATGCGTGCTTTTTTAATTTGTTCTAATTAGTTATATGTGATGGTTGAAGGGTTATGGAAAATAATATTCCTACAAAATAACTCCCCAAGATAATGGACAGTGTGGCTTGAGAAGTGCAAAAAGAAATTGGAGGAACATTAAACCTCTCCCAGTGCATTCCTGAAACAAGCCCTAAAGGAAAAGGGTGGGTATGGAATGCTAGGCCCTAAACCTTGACCTTCCCCAGGTCAACCTAGTCCTGAATGACATTGGGCAAGATTTGAATACTCATCCTTTGGTGTCTGAACTTTTTTTTTTTTTTTATTCTAGGGATTGAACCCAGGGGCTTTCCACCACTGAGTCATATCCCCAGCCCTATTTTTTTTTTTTTTTTTTTTTATTTTATTTAGAGACAAGGTCTCACTGAGTTGCTTAGGGCCTCCCTAAGTTGCTGAGGCTGGCTTTGAAATCGTGATCCTCCTGCCTCAGCCTCCCAGGTGCTGGGATTACAGGTGTGTGCCACCACGGCCAGCTGGGTGTCTAATTTTAACCTGTACAGCTTGCCCCCCATGGTCAAAACTGCATGTACACAATGATTACATCATCCTCTTCATACCCTACAAAACCAGAATCCGCCCCCACCCCCGCTGCCCCAGTAACTGATAGCCATTTTCCCATCCAGAAAGTGGACCCGAATGAATCTGCGAAGGAATAAAGGCTTCTCTGAATTCGTGGAGGTCTGCCTCCCATTTTCCCTTTTTGCGCTTACAATGGTAGAATGCATTTTGTACACAGATGGAGCACAACTTCTCATTCTGTAACAGTGGTCCACTTTTTACTTTGAATTTAGCCCTTGTTGACTTGCCACTGCAACTTATTTTTAAAAAGGACGTGTTTCTTTCTCTTCCTCTCCTTGCTCCTCCCTAATCTCTCCCCCTCCCTAACCTCAAGGGAAACAGGATTACCTTTCTTCCCCATCCTAGGCAGTTATCTGTCCCTGAGTACACTCACTTTAGGAACAAAGTGATCCAGACTTTGGGGATGGTACCAGAAAGTCTCAGAAATGACTCTCTCTCAAATTAACATGTGAATTACAACTCCAATGAGAACACATGGAATGTAGCCTTTGAGTCACCTCTTTAAAAGCCCCCTGCTCCTGCTGATGGGCAGAATCGCAGCCTTTGGGACCTTGTGTTTCTCCTCTGCTAGCAAAGCAATAAACCTTTTTCCTTTTTCTCAAAACTGTGTCCTTGTTATTGAATTGGCATCAGGACAAGGACTGGGCTTTCGGCAACAAGTTCTCTAATTGTATATGGTGCAGTCACACTGGCATGTAATCATACATGTATACTGGGTAATATTGTCTGCCTCATTCCATCATCCTTCCCACCCCCTGTGCTTCCTTTTATGGGAAACTTTACCAAGAAACATTCAGAAATTCAGAAAATTATTCCACTAATAACATGTCAACAAGTTTAAATCCATATTATACACTTTTTTTTCTGCATTTGTTGCTTTTCAGTCAGTGTTTGCAAGAATGGATATAGATGGATGACTATCCCATTATGCATTTGAGTAAAACTGTGACCAAGCCTAAACACATATGTTGAAGTGTGTGTTTTCTTATCCATTACTTCGTTTATTTATTATGATAAAGGGAATAACATAAAATATCTTATGAGCTGGGTGTGATGACGTATACCTATAATCCCAGCTAATCTGGAGTCTGAGGCAAAAGGATGGCAAATTCAAGGCCAGTTTGGCAATTCAGTGAGAAACTGTCTCAAAATGAAAAGGGAGGGGCATGTAGCTGTGGTAAAGCACCCTGGTTCAATCCCCAGTACAAAAAAATACACACACACACACACACACACACCTCTCTTATAAAAAAAGGAGGGTAAAATATATACATATATTTAGGATATAAAATATCATCAAGATGGGGAGATATTATCGCCACAGAGTTGAGACCCACTGGCCTGGCCTAGAGTAAGAACTTTACACTTTGGGATTGTAGCACCATCTTTTTTTTTTTTTTTAGGTGTTTGGGATTGAACCTCTGAGCCACATCCTCAGCTCTTTTTGGCCATATCCCCACCCCTTTTTTATATTTTATTTAGAGACAGGGTGTCACTGAGTTGCTTAGGGCCTTGCTAAATTGATAAGGCTGGCTATGAACTCGAGATCCTCCTGCCTTAGCCTCCGGAGCCCTTGGGATTAGAGGTGTGCACCACTGCGCCTGGTTACCGCTTGAGGCCATTTTGAGATAATATGAAAATCAGGAACCCATCCATTTACACAGAAGCATAAACATTTGCATATGCAGCTTGTGCTGTAGTATATAAAAATACATGGGCTTTTTTTTTTTTTTTTCCAGTGCTGGTGATTAAATTTAGGGTTTCATGTCTGCTAGGCAAATAATCTAACACTGGGCCACATCCCCGGGCTGAAAGTAATCTCACACTTAGGAGGGATATTTGGAAAATAGGGTCACAAGAAGGGCATATGAATAGTTTAATAAGCTAAACTTCATAGGGTACAAGCAAACCAACTTTATTCCTTCCTAGTCCTGTGAATTCTTGTCTGTCCCAGGAAAAATTCTTGGGCATATTCTATGGTATTTTTACTTTTGGGACATGTCCCGTGGTATTCAGATAGCAAGTCTATTTAGTTAAATAATCTATATTCCAAGCTCTCATCAATTCAAGTTCTCCCTTCCCTCAAACTCAAACTTTCTCAGGTTTAAAGCCTGGGTGGGAAAAAGGATGTAGATAGTGTCTTCCCTGTTTTCTACTTCAACCCCCTTCCAATTTCAAGGCTGCATTGACTCCTTATGTTTTAATGGGGAGAGGGATAAAGAGAGGAAGCAGAAGCTGGGTGCGGTGGCGCACGCCTGTAGTCCCAGCGACTCTGGAGGCTGAGGCAGGAGGATTTCGAGTTCAAAGCCAGCCTCAGCAACTTAGCAAGGCCCTAAGCAACTCAGTGAGACCCTGTCTCTAAATAAAATACAAAACAGGGCTGGGGATGTGGCTCAGTGGCTGAGTGCCCCTGAGTTCAATCCCTGGTTCCAAAAAAAAGAGAGGAAGCAGAGATAAGGGACAGGAGGGTTTACACAGTTGTAATCTGCTTTTGGTGCCCTCCAGATTAGACAGAATCCAAATGCTGATTCTCTCCTGTGGTGAGCTTTCCTAGAGACTCTCCCTCTTGGAGAATTTCTGATGTTTCAAAAAACAAAACAACAACAACGTTTTCTAGGGCGATGGCTCCTCTAGCTGGTCCCAATGTGGTCTTCTCTTGGCTCTGAGTTGGACTGAGTTGGCTCTGAGTTCCAGTATGGACTGGAATCACCACATCCTTTCAAGTGGTCTTCTTGGGTCATATCCAACTCTCTTCAATCACACCTGGCTCATTAGTGACTACTGTATCTTCTACCCCAACAACTTTTGGGTGCAGGCCATTTCCAAAATAGTCCTTCACTGAGCTCTGCTCTCAGAAAAGTGAGTCACCAAGGTTAATGAGGATCTGTCATCACAATGATGCAGTGGGTGTTCAACATTCACCCCCTTTCCTTCCTAGAATCAAATTTTGACCTTTGTAAGTACAGATGGAGCCATAGGCACCCTCCTCCCTGTGATACTCTCAGCATTTAGCCTAGTGCCTGGGCCAGGGTAGGATGAATGACTACTCCATTGGTAAAAACGTTTTCCGCACGTAATTTAGAGGAAAGACCAACACAGAAAATCCTAAGTAAGGTTATTTTATGGTTTTAGTTTCCTTTCCAATCCTCTAATTTTATCTTTTTATTCCAATTCTACTTTTCTGTCAACTTTTGATTCTTTTTCAACTTCTTTTTCCTCAAAGTGATTGCCTTCTTTCACCTATTCATTTTATACTTCTGGAAGTTCGGCTGAATTCATCCTCTGCGGTAGAAAAGAATGCGAACAACGAGGAGACTTCTCTGAGTCTTTCTGAGATTTCCTTTCAAACTGCTAAAGTGAAAAGAGCTTCTTCCCTGGATGACAGAGGAAATTGCTGCCTTTTCAATTTACTTTCTACAAAAGGGATCCTGCTTTAAAGGGAAAAGTATTTATTGACTGAATAAGTGAATTTGATTCTTCTTTTGGTGAGCCATGCTGTTGGCACAAACGGAGAGAAAATTATCAGAATTGTTACACTCACCTCATGGGTTGTTTCAGATGGCCAGTTCCTTTCCAGAAGCTGAGATCTTTCAATTGACTTTGGATACCACAGATGAACGAAAACATTGCATCCTATCATTCACCCTACAGGACAAAGGCCCTGCATTCATAGACCCTCCTTAGAATGAAAGTGACAGAAACCCAAAACACACTGTAAAGCATTAAAGGGAATTCATTTGCTTCTATCATTGTGAAGTCCAGAGATGGTAACAGCTTCAGGAAGGACTAGATCTAAGGACCAAGAGGATTTCAGGGCTTTGCTTATGTTTGTGTCTGAGAGTTGTATGATAGGAAGAATGGGAAATCCAGATTTTTTTCCATTGGAAATTTCATATTTGCATTCTGTCCATTTTAGTAACCCCACAGAAGGAAAATGATCTCCTGATGGCCCATATGATGAAGTCCTAGAGAATGTTCTGATTGGTCTAGCTTGAGTCATGCACCTCCAGATTGCCACTTGTAGCCATGGAGATAGCATGTTTCCATTAGCAGGGTCAAGTACCCATACTTACACCTGGAACTGGAGTGGACACGGGGGATCAGGTAGTCAGGTGGGGTCAGTTTCACCAACACTACATGAAAGCACCCAGAAAAACCACTCCAGACTTGGGAACTCACGCAGGAGATTTTATTAAGTGGACAGGCAGAGTGTCTGCCCACAGGGTGAGAGAGAGAGAGAGAAAATGAGAGAGATAAAGAGAGAGTGAGAATGAGTGAGTGAGTGAGACAGAGAAAGAAAGAGAGAGCAAGGCAGAGGAGAGAGAGAATGGCTGGGGAGCTTCTCTTAAGTAGTTGAATTTTGTGGGCTAATGATGATTGGGCCAATTGCTGATGAGGAAGTTCGCAGGCTAACAATCTGGGTTGTAAAACAGTGTGTGGGGGGGCAGAATACTGGTGGCAGCAAAAATGGCCTGATGCCAACACTACACAAAATGGGTTCCCTCAAGAAATGAACATTTTGTTATTCAGAAGAGGTAGAGTGTTGATCAGCCCCCAAATATTTTAAAAAAATTTAAAAAGTCTCCACTTTAAACTCCTTCCAAGTTTGAGGCTATTTGATGATAGCAATTCCTTGTACTATTTTGTTATCCATTCCAATATTTATTGATAAATTCCTTTATATAGGAATATCTCTAGGGAATAGGAGTGTAGCTCAAGACTAGAGAACTTCTCTAGTGTGCAGATCACCAGCAACAGAAGAGAAAAAGAAGGAAGGAAAGGAGGGAGGGAAGGAGGGAGGGAGGGAGGGAAGAAGGAAGAAAGGAAGGAAAAGAATCTCTTTATTTTTATTTCTAATAAAAATCTCTGATTTCTAAGTACTGATTTACAAGGATTTTTTTTCCCATTGGAATCTAGATATCTCCTGATGGAGATATTTCTTGATGGAGATATCAAACCTTGCTTTAATAACTTTGTCTTGGAAAAGGAGAAAACTAGTAGGAAAAAGAAAACCAAGAGGAAAAATGTTAGCACAAAAAGACCGGGCAGGATGCAAATCTCATGAATCATCTCAGCTATTTATTCAGGAACAAGTTTCACACTGGAACAGGGGATGCAGGGATGAAATGGTGCTGGTGGACCCACTTTCCTGGTGGAAAATGAGCCACTGAACAAAAGGACTGGGTTTATATAAGTTATTTTGAGGGGTGGTCTAGTGAGTCTATCAGTTTTCTTGGCACTCATGAATTTGAACTTTTTGGGTTGGAGGGTCTATGGGCAGTGTCTGGAGAGGATTTACTTCAAAGGAGATTAATGCCTCCTAGAGACTGTTACTTTAGGGGTGATAAAACACCTCCTCCCTGTCTGCAGCCAGCACCTGGAAAACATTTTTCTTGGGAGAGGAAGGCAGTCAGTGCTTGGACTTCTTTTTAACTTCCTTTTCTCAGGTCACATTATCTTGGGGATTTTTCCATTTTCCATATCTATTTTAAAAAGACATAAATAAATGAGATACAAAGTAGTTGTAAAGTATGACCTCAAATGAGGAGTGTGAGCCAGGCATGGTGGCATACTGCTGTAATCCCAGCTACTGAGAAGGCTGAGGAAGGAGGATTATAAATTCAAGGCTCACCTCAGCAATTTAGTGAGACTGTCTCAAAATAAAATTAAGCATGGTGTGGTGGTGAAGGCCTGTAATCCCAGTGCCTCGGGAGACTAAGACAGGAGGATTGCAAGTTCAAGGCCAGCCTCAGCAATTTAGCAAGGCCCTAAGCAACTTAATGAGAACTTGCCTCAAAATAAAAAATTTTAAAAAAATTTAAAGGGCTAGGAATGCAGCTCAGTGATAAGACATGTGAAGCTGAGGTTCCAACCCCAGTACAACACATGCACATACAAATCTTGTCAAAATGAGAAGTGTCATTCTGACTGAGATAACCAGACGTATCATCTCTGGGGTAGCACTGGCAATGTGGACAAAGACTTCCATGGTGACACTAAGTAATACTGATGAGAAAATGAAGCAATCCTTAATTACTGCTGGAACAAGAAACCAGGTATTAGAAATCCATAGATAATCCAAGCATTTCGTTTTCATCATACTTCCACCTCCGTTCCCAAGCCTTTAATTAACTTTGTTGATAAGCACTAGACTATTCATTTGAGTTTCAATTCCTGTTCCTTCACCTCTCAATTTTGAAACAAAGATGTTATTAAAAGTTGAAATGTCTGAAAATATGGTAGTATAAGACAGAACAAATAAAAGTCAAGAACTTTTATTGTTCACCAAATGGCTCATTGCTGAAAAAACTGTTTAGTATATATAACATGGGGAGGGTGAGATGATTAAAAAATGCTTTAAATAAAGTGGGGATTTAACAATCTATGGATCATTTGATATATAATTAGGTGGTGGTAAAATAAGCTAATCCCCAAAAAATCAAAGGTTGAATGTTCTCTCTGATATCTGGATGCTAATATGCAACAAGTGGGGGAGATTACATGTAGTTACATGTTTTTAAAATTAGATTGTGGCTGGGTGCAGTGGTGCATGCCTGTAATATCAGGGGCTCAGGAGGCTGACATAGGAAGATTGCAAGTTCAATGCCAGTCTCAGCAATTTAGCAAGGCCCTAAGCAACTCGGCGAGACTGTCTCTAAATAAAATATAAAAAATGGCTGGGGATATGACTCAGTGGTTAACCATTTCTAAATTCAATCCCGGGTACCGAAAACAATGCTGTCCCCCCCTCCCCCCAAAAAGTAAAATGTAGCAAAATTGCATGATTTGTTGAGTACTTATGATGACCCAGATCCCAATTATGTATGCCCTGTGCTCCCATTTTCCTTAACTGTTTTTACTTTAAATTACTCAGATTAACATGAATTCCATATAGTTGTGGAAAGAGCATAGACTGAAACTGGACAGACCTGAGCCTGAATCCTACCTCAGTTTGAGGTTAGGAGGAAGAGATAAGGCTAGGTAGATAGGGAAATGGGCCCTGGGGGAACTTCCTGGGAATCAGAGCACAAACAACTGCAGGTTTTTTGCTGACAAGCTTGCAAAATGTTTTTACATAAGGACATACGTGACCTGGAATCCACATTCTCTCTAAAGAAGAAAAACACCTGATCAATATTTTGATTGGACCAAAGATTTCATGAATACCTCATGAGCACTGAGTGCCTTACCCAGGATTGGACCAGGAGCTGACTTCCTTAAACCTATAGATCTATACAAACCCCTAGACAAGAGCCATTCTCTGGCAACATTCTTGGGTCTCCCACCCCCCAGGCACAGGACATTTACTTCACTTTGCTTTAATACATTTTATATTTTGGAAATTCAATTTTTTTTAGCAGTGCTGGGGATTGAATCCAGGGCCTATGTGCTTGTGAGTCAGGCATTCTACCAACTGAGCTATATCTCCAGCCCTCATTTTATATTTTGTTTTCTTAAGCTTCTGTTCATGAATCTCATGCTTTGAATTCACAAAACAAGAACCCACCTGACTCCACACTGTGCTACAAGTTCATTGTAGATTTATTTATTTATTTGTTTGTTTATTTATAGGTACTGATATTTGAACCCAGGGGTGCCCTAACATTGAGCTTTTAAAAATTATATTTTTAAATATACACAAGGATGGAAATAAGCCAGAATGAGGTATTTCCAAAAATGCAAAGATAAGTGTCTGCCACCACCCAGGTTTCTGGCAGCCATGAGAAAGGGTTGGACAACAACACAGATACCACATCACAGGGGTTTGGAAACTATGCTAGAGAGATCAGATATTTAACCTTAAGGATTTGGAGACTTGTTTTGAGCAAGAGACACATGATTGGATTCATACTTTAGAAAGAGTCTTTATGTGATTCTCTGGAAAAGAGATAAGGAAAATTAGATTCCAGGAAGGAAAAGAAGGTAAGAGGCTATTGCAGTAATCCAGGTGAAAGATGATGGGCGTTGGGACTATCCTGGCCGCCTTCAGGTTTCTCTGCCTACTACGATTTACCCCAGTGAGAGTTATCACACAAATGGTTTCTTTTGCCTAGAACTTATGTGCTCTCCCACCTTCTGCCACCAACTCTTACAAGCTTTCAAGTTTTGCTTGAAACTTCCACTTCCGTGGGTCCTGACCTCCTGAATCCCCTGTACTCCCCTATAGCATTGATCATAATTAAAAATTAAGGTTATTTGCATGTTATCTGCCTCACCCACTGGACTCCAGATATCATGGGAATTGAATGAGTGAACAAACAAATGAATGGAGAGAGAGAGAGAGAGGTGGAGTAATATGAATAGTTTAAGAGTAAAATATAGAATTCCAAGAATGATATGCTTAAATGTTTGTGAAGATAAGGCAGAGAAAACCAAACCAAACCAAACCAAACCAAACCAAACCAAACCAAACCAAACCAAACCAAACAAGGAAGATAAAGCAGAGACAATAGTCAGTGATAACGCCTGGTTTCTAATTTGAGTACTTGGGTGGATGTTGGTGGCATTCCCTGAGTAAGGAAAGCTAAGCTGAGAAACAGGTTAGGTGGAGGATGAAAGTCAAGAGTTCAGTTTGGGGCACATGTGGGCATGAATCTTATACCACAAATTCAAGGGTGCAAGAAGTAAAACGTAGCTAAATTTCTGCAATAAGTCCTCTAAACTGGCATAAACCTCAATCCAGTTAGGGGTCCCCCCTGCTTGCCTACAGTTGCATCTCATTTAAAAAAAGAGAAAGTTTATGAAGTGCTAAGGATTCAGGGAAGGACAGGGTTTCAAGTCATCTATCAATTTTGGAATCAACTGAGGCTGGCTTTGAACTCACTATCCTCCTGCCTCAGCTCCTGAGCTGTTGAGATTATAAGCATGCACCACTGTGCCAGGTGCCTGGCTTCTAGCTCGTTTTTATTTTTATTTAGAGACAGGGTCTCACTAAGTTGCTTAGGGCCTTGCTAAATTGCTGAGGCTGGCCTTGAACTTGCCATCCTCCTGCCTCAGCCTCTTGAGTTTCTGGAATTATAGGCATGAGTCACAACACCTGGCTACATTTTAGTTTTGAATTACCATTCTTTGCTCAATGATTCACCCTCTGGTATATCATGATAATCTCCCCATTATCTCCCTCTCCTTACTTTCCAAACATACTTCATAAATTCAGAAACATGGGCTGGGGTTGTAACTCAGTGGTGGAGCACTTGCCTACCACGTGTGAGGCTCTGGGTTTGATCCTCAGAACCACATACAAACAAATAAATAAATATATTGTGTCCATCTACAACTAAAAAATATGTGAAAAAAATAAATTCAAGCCGGGCGTGGTGGCGCACGCCTGTAATCCAAGCGACTTGGGAGGCTGAGTCAGGAGGATCGCGAGTTCAAAGCCAGCCTCAGCAACTTAGCGAGGCCCTAAGCAACTCAGTGAGACCCTGTCTCTAAATAAAATACAAAATAGGGCTGGGGATGTGGCTCAGTGGTTGAGTGTCCCTGAGTTCAATCTCTGGTTCAAAAAAAAAAAAATTCAGAAATACTATCTGGGCACAGTGGCACATGCCTGTAATCCCAGAAATTTGGGAGGCTGAGGCAGGAGGATGGCAAATTCAAGGCCAGCCTCAATAATTTAGCAAGGTCCTAGGCAACTTAGCAAGATCCTGACTCAAAATAAAAAATAAAAAGGGCTGGGGATGGGGCTGAGTGGTTAAGCACCTGTGAGTTCAAGCCCCAGTACCAAATAAATAAATAAATTCAGAAACATTCTCCTGGCCCAGTGGAATGCTTCTGTAATACCAGTGACTCAGGAGACTGAGGCAAGAGGATTCCAAATTTGATGCACATGTGAGCAACTTAGTGAGAACTTGTTTCAAGATAAAAGAGCCAGGGATGTAGTTTAATAGTGGAATAATTCTGGATTCAATCCCCATTGAAGAAAAAATCAGAAACTTTTGTTACTACACTGTTTATAAGAGAAAAAATTAGATACAATCTTAATGTCCTTCTATAAGGCACAGGCAAAGTAAAATAAGGTAAATTCTTCCAATGGATTATAACACAATTCTTAAAAATAATTAGCCAGGTGTGGTGTCATGTGCTAGTAATACCAGCTACTTGGAAGACTGAGGCAGGAAGATCACAAGTTTAAAGTTAGCCTCAGCAACTTAGAGAAACACTTGTCTCAAAATAAAAAATCAAAGAGAAGCCAGGTATGGTTGCACCTGCCTGTAATGCTAAAGGCTTGGGAGGCTGAGGCAGGAGGATTTCGAATTCAAAGCCAGCCTCCCTTAGCAATTTAGTGAGGCCCTAAGCAATTCAGCGAGACCCCATCTCTAAAGAAAATACCAAAAAGGGCTGCGGATGATGTGGCTCAGTGGTTAAATGCCCCTGGGTTCAATCCCTAGTACCACAAAAAGGAAGAGAGAAAGAGAGAGACAGAGAGAAAGAGAAAGAGGAGGAGGAGGAGGAGGAGGAGGAAGAGGAAGCCTGAGAAAGGGGAGGAAAGAGGGGAGGGAAAGGGTAACTCTCAGATATTGTTGGTGGGAATGTAAATTAGTACAGCCATTATGGAAAGCAGAGTGTGGAACTTCTGTAAAAAACTAGAATAGAGCTGGGCTCAGTGGCGCATGCCTGTAATCCCAGCGACTCTGGAGGCTGAGGCTTAGGGAGCAAGGCCCTAAGCAACTCAGTGAGACTCTGTCTCTAAATAAAATACAAAATAGGGCTGGGGATGTGGCTCAGTGGCCAAGTGCCCCTGAGTTCAATCCCCGGTTCCAAAAAACTAGATTAGCTATATGATCCAACATTATTGGGTATATGCCAAAGGAAATACAATGAATATATTGAGGAAACATCTGCCTGCCCATGTTTGCTTATTTATTTATTTGTATGCCCATGTTTGTTTTTGGCACTGGGGATTGAACTCAGAGTGATGTTACCATTGTGCTATATTTTGAGAAGGGCCTCACCAAGCTGCTTAGGGTCTCAAACTAATGATTCTCCTGCCTTGGTCTCTAGAGCTGCTGGGATCACAGGCATGCACTACCACACTCAGCTGCCCATGTTTATTGAAGTATGATTCACAAAAAATGGAAGCAACCTAAATGTTTATCAAATGATGAATGGATAAAGAAAATGTACTACCTATACACAATGAAATATTCAGCCATAAAAAGAGTAAAATCCTGTCATTTGTGACAGCATGGATGGAACTAGAGATCATTATGCTAAGCAAAATAAACCAGGCACAGAAACACAAGTACCACACGATCTCTCTCATGTGAGATCTAAATAAACTGATCTGAGGGGTTGAGAATATGAAGGTGGATCTTTCAAACTTGAGAAATGGCAGTGGTGGGAGAAAGACAGGGAAAGGTTGATCGAAGGGCACTAAGTTCCAGTTAGATAGGAATAAATTCTGGTGTTCTATTGCACAATAGGGGTGACATTGATAATCATGTATGGTGTACTTCAAAAACCTAGGATTCTGAATGTTTTTGTCATAAAGAAATCATAAATGAGAGACATTCTTTTTTAAAATATTTTTTAGTTGTTGATGGACCTTTATTTAATTTATTTATTTATATGTGGTGCCAAGAATCGAACTCAGTGCATCACACACATGCCAAGCAAGTGCTTTACAACTGAGCCACAGCCCCAACCCAGGAGATTCTTAATTTAAACATCACACAGCATGTACCAGGGGTTCACTTGATGCTTTGACTATATCCCTTGTTGTTTTGACACTTACTTGGTTTTTTCCTTTTTCCCAACATTTTCCCTGACTTTCTCCTCCCTGATCTTCTTTTCCCTAAACTTCTCCCTGAATTTTTTTTTTTTCTTGTGGTGCTGAAAATTGAACCCACAGCCCTGTGCTTGAGAGGCAAGCACTCTACCAACTGAGTTATATTCCCAACCCTCTCCCTGATCTTTTATAGAGGTGATTCAGAGAGAGTAAGATTAGGGAGAAGAGATGAGGAAGGAGAAGATCAGGGAAAAATAGATTAGGAAGGAGAAGGTTAGGGAAAAGAAGATCAGGGAAAGGTTGGGAAAAAGAAAAACCATGTAAGTTTCAAAGCAACAAGGGATATAATAAAAGCATTAAGCAAATCCCTGTGACACAGGGATTAATATAATAATCGTTTTTGATATGAGAGCAATTTTGATTATATTTGCACTTACATCTTCCTGTTTTTTGGTACTGGGGATTGAACCCAGGGATGTTTAACCACTGCTACAACCCACCCCTGATTTTATTTTATTTTTTGAGATACGGTCTCACCAAATTTGCCCAGTCCGGACTCAGACTTACCATTTTCCTGCCTCAGCCTCCCTAGTAACTGGGATTAGAGTGCATCATCATGTCTGGGTAATTCTTATTAAATTGGGAGGGGGGTTCTGGGGGATTGAATAGGGGCATTTGACCACTGAACCACATCTCCAGCCCTATTTTGACTTTTACTTAGAGCCAGGGTCTTACTGAGTTGCTTACTGCCTCACTTTTACTGAGGCTGGCTTTGAACTCACAATCCTCCTACCTCCTGGGCCACTGGGATTACAGGCGTGCATCACCACACCTGGCCAATTCTTATTAAGCTAGTGTGAACACAGCTGCTAGGCTCAGTAAAGTTTAAGTGATCTGTGATGACTTTAATTTCGAAACTTAAGGAAGGTGAAACAGAAACAGAGTACTTGAGAGAGCAAGGGCGTGTCCTCAAGGACCCACATTCAATTATGCCCCACCTCCTGAAGTTTCCACCACTTCCCAATAGCCCATTTAGTACAAATGGATTAAATCATTGATAAGGTTATAGGTCTCACCATGCAATCACCTCTCGAGGCCCTACTTCTGAATACTGTTGCATTAGGAACCAAGCCTTCCACAGCTGAGTTTTTTGGGGACATTTCAATCCAAACCATAAAGACTGGTGGTCTCCCTATACCCCTCTGTCCCAACCTTGGTGCTGGGAATTGAATCTAGGGCTCACCCATGCTTGCTTGACCAGTACTTTCATCACTGAGGTACATTCCCAGTCCCTTATTTTTAAATTTTTAATGAATGAATGCATTTTTTGGTACTGGGGATTGAACCCAGAGGTGCTTTACCACTGATTATATCCCCAGCTCTTCTTATTTTTTATTTTGAGACAGGGTCTTGCTAAGTTGCTTAGGGCCTCACTAAATTGCTGAGACTGGATTTGTTGTGGGGCACAACTTAAAAATAGACCGATCACCACTGAAAAGCCCAAATTTGAGAGTCTTTATTAGCTGGCTGGCTGGCTGTCTTACACAATGCCCAAAATGGCTATTGGGAGAACAGCCCTGAGTGTAGGGTTACAGGGGTTTTTATACCGTAAGTAAAGCATGTCGGCACATTAATCATAAGTGGCTATTGCTATGATTCAATACTACAAACTAACATCATGAGTTCTAAATCATAAGCAGAAGGGGAAGTGGGTCAAAACGACCTTAGTGGGGTACAAATTAAAGAATGGTTGCTAACATCTAGACAATTGTTCTCTGACAGGGTACATTGTCCAAGAAAAATAGGAACCAAGAAGGAAACAAATTTACATTTTGTAAGAATTGCCATTTTGTGTTGCCAGACATTCTATGCTAAGCAACTGTTGGTGTGTACTGAGGCAGGGTGTTCCCATGGGAGAAGCATTTCCTACATGACATGGAGTCTCAGGGTAAAATGGAGTCTCTTTGGTCATTGCCCATATAGCCTGGCCATAACCGCCTTGAATTTACAATCCTTCTGCCTCAGCCTCCAGAGTTGCTGGGATTACAGGCATGCACCACCGGGCTCAGTTTTACCTTATTTTTTTTTAAACAAATGGATAATATTCTATAATATAGATATACCTTAATTTTTTAAACTAGTTTACAGTTGGTGAAAATAGGTTTTCTGGTTTTCACTACTAAATCTAAAATAAACACTTCTGTTTACACATCATTGTATATAATGGCTAACATAATTTGGACCAAGTTAATTACCTTCTTTGTGGCTAATATCTATAGAGTTTTTAGTTAGTTCAACTAATGTAAAATTTCTTGCAGAGACCTTTGGTAAAGAAATGTTAGTTCTCTGGCTGGTGATATAGCCCAGTTGGTATAGTTCTTGCCTCGCAAGCACCAAGGCCCTGGGTTCAATCCCCAGCACCGAGGGAAAAAAAAAAAAAGGAAGAAATGTTACTTCTCGTCACTCAAACTACATAACATTATGCTCATTTATGTTACCAAAAGCTTGGTCCTTGTCCCTGATGCCAATCCAATAATGAGGACATAGTTTTGAGAAAAAGAAGTTTTATTGCTTTGCTAGCAAAGGAGAAACACAGGGACTCTTGTCCCAGAGGCTGTGATTCTGCCCATCAGAGGGAACAGGGGGTTTTAAAATTGGTGATCCAGAGGAATCCTATTTCCTGAAATTAGGAAGGAGACGACCAGGAAGAAGATCAGAGAGGAGAAGATCAGGGAGGAGAAGACCAGGTAGAAGGTCAGGAAGGAGAAAAAACATGTCAATTTTAGAGCAGCAAGGGATATATTCAAGGCATAAAGTGGATTAATATAAATAATGTAAATATTAACATAATTAACATAACTATTCTAATTAATAATTATTCTAAGTCCTTTGTTTAGATTTCATTAAATGAATAAAAGGATGGAAAACTTATTACTGGATGGCAATATCACCAGCTCCTGTGTTCTGGTAGTATCAGAAGATTCAGATAAAAGCACAATTAAGATGGGAAGGAGCCAGGCATGGTGGTGCACGTCTGTAATCCCAGCGACTTGGGAGGCTGAGGCAGGAGGATCTTGGGTTCAAAGCCAGCCTCAGCAACTTAG
>JAJEJO010003795.1:176323-213620 GCA_020662805.1 Glaucomys volans | reverse complement strand
TCTATTCAAGATATATATGTAAATCAAAACTAGATGGATAGTAGCGAAGTATATGTAATTAAATATTAATCTGTTTGTTGTACATGTTACACTTATTTGGCCATTTCCCTGTTTTTCAACCTCATGTGTCTTTGGGCATATGAAAATCACAATTTCTTGAGTTAGTTAGCAATTTTTTCCTTGTTTCTTGGTTGGACATCTTGCTTAGAAACAGCGCAAGCAGGTCTCTCCCATTACAGAAATTATTTCTAAGGAGACAATGTGGTGTGGTGAAAAGAATGTGAATAAGAGGCAAACAAACTTACTTTTACATCTGGTATAACCAAGTTGTGGTGCCCAACTTCCATACTGTGCAACGTTAAATAGTAACAATAACAATTTGACCCATATTCCTCACCTGCAAAATGAGGAAAATAAGACCCACCTCAGAGGTCGATAAAAGGATTAAATGTCTAGTCTCCAGTAACCTGCACCCAGCGGGGCATGTATTAATTGTCAAAAGTGGTCATATCCCTGATAAAGACTAAAAGGTCGAGGTGTAAATTTTGGTGAGTTTACTTTGCAGACGTTTTTCTGGGAGCTTTTTAGAAGTACTCCATTAAACTACAAGCCCCGTAATGCATATAAAAGGACCATAAAGTTTCTGGGTATGAAGCTCTTGTGACTTGGGGGAGAGCCATAAACTTTTTTTTTCCGGATCCCCACCTTCCCTTTAAGTACGTACGTAGTTTTTTCTTTCTCCTGGAATGCCAACTTTACAGGTTTCAAAGTGAGTCTTCATTTATTCCAATTAGGGAAACTGTGACTATCGTAACATTTTTTAACAACTACAACATGGGCTGTATGGGGCCTGATTTTCTAAATAATTCATCTACTGTAAGTGTAGAATGAAGAATGACAATTACCACGATCGTATTTGGTAGTGCTTTTTCCCCTCTGGGAACCTGGGCTTCCTTCCCAGCATATTCCTTTCATCAGCCACCCGCCTCCCGCACTTATTATTGATGTTCGACACACTCCTTATTTGCATACGAAGGTGGACTGATTGCTCCAGGGCGCCCCATTACAGCAGCGCTCTGCCTGCGCTGTACGAGTAGAGGCGACGTGCGCTCTCGGATTCACTGGGACTCGAGTGCTGCGGCCGGCGAGAGACGAGCATAGCGGCTTTTGCGAGTTCCGCTCTGGGGAAGACGCTGCAAAGTGCGCCGCCCGAACTCGCGCGGCGGCTGCCTGGCGCCGGCGATCCCCTCCCGCCCTCTCGGCGGCCCTACCAACTCGGGCTCCGGCGGCCGCGGGTGAGGGGAGGGGCGGGAGGTGCGGCTCATCTGGGAGCGGCGGGGAATTCCCCCTTCCACCGAACGTTCCCGATTGTTCACCGTCCTCACGTCAGCAGCAGGGGGTAATCCCCGACTCCAGCTGCTCCTGACGTCACGACGCGGAGCCACCGCCCCCCCTACCGCGTCCCTGCCTCCGGGGCCTCCTCGAAGCCCCGCCCCCAGTCGTAGCCACGCCCTACCCTCCCCCAGTCGCCCGACGTAGAGGGCGGAGCTTCTTTGACCGGGGCGTGAGCGGTTGCTTCGGCCAGAAGGTTCTCTGGTGCTGGCGCTCCTCCTGCTGCCCCGCCCAGTAGGTTCGTTCGCACCGCTTCTTGCACACCCTTTCTCCCTCCTCCTCCTCCTCGCCCCGCCTTCCCTCTTCTCCTCAGCCCCTCAAGTTCTTTCCCCGCCTCACCACCTTCCACGATCTCGCGAGACTTGGCCCAGAACATTGCGGATCGGGTCGGCGCCATTTTGGGACTGAGACTGGTTGTGGGGGAGGGAAAAGCGGCAAAAGGGGATTATTCAAAGTACCGAAAACCTCCTCCCGGGATCGAGCGTAGCGGCACCCCCAAGCCAGGGACACCTCTGGTGGGGCAGAAGGTAATACCGTCCTCTGTACTCCGCGCCGGAGTCCGGGGGAGGAGGGGGCTGCCCGTGTCGGCGTTGGGGTTTGAGGGGTCGGGAGCGGCGTTGGCGGCGCGAGGTGTGAGGCTGCCCGCGGCCGGGGGGGCGGCGGGGAGCAAGAGGGGCGAGGGGAGGGAGGCGCGGGGAGGCCTCGCCTGGGTGTTGACTCAGCCCCGGTGGAGCGGAGGTGGCGGTTGTGGGAGGGGGTGGGTGCTTTGCCTTGGCGGCTGCGGGCGGGGGGGAGTGTTTGCCGGAGGCTGGAGCAGGTCCGGCGCCCTCCGCGCTCGGTCTGCCTTCCTCAGGCCTCTCGCACGCGCCCGCCTGCGGTGCACCACTACCCTTCTCCGAGGCTGAGGGAGTCGAGGCCGAGTTGTGGCCTTCGGCTGTTTTCTTCAGCCGCGCTTCCGCGCTCCCCGCCTCTCCGGTCCTTGGCACTTGCCGGGGACCGAGGCGAGTGCTGCCTTGCTCCTCTTGAGTCCTTTGGGGACTGAAGAGACTTGTTCTTTTTTGGAGAGACCCTTTTTTCTCCGGTTTACGAGAAGGGCCTAGTACCTCTCACCCCCTCAGTTTTGGGAAAACCTGTTTTCCTATTTTAAGGAAATAGGAAGCTACACCTTTATCCCACTGCCGCCCTTTGGAGCGGGGAAGTCTGACCCTCAGGCGAATTGAGGAAACGTTCTTGGTCCGCTCCTCATCCACCCATCTAGCTTAGTGGAGAAAATATGCCTCTTTTAAGCATTCTAATTGGAGGGAGCGTCTCTCTCTTTATGTTCCTCCTTCTCCAAGTTACACGTTTACTAATGCTCCGTGGTAGCACAACTATTAGTTTTCCTTTGAAACATTGACTAGAATTGGGGAAAATCTTTTGTAAGATGGTCAATTTCATGATTTTAATATTTCTTCAGAAAGGTTAGTTTTGCTCATATGATTCCCCAGTTCCCTACCTACTATTATATCCGCACGTTGTTCCCAGTTCAAATCAGTACTTGTCCTCCATGCAACCATTACCCACTGGTGTCCCCCCGTCCCCGGCCCCCCACGTCCTTTTCATTCAGTAGACTTTGAAGAGTGCTTGCATTGGTACAATCCTTTTCCAGGCCCCTGTAAGGAATATACAGAAGTGAATTTTGCTCTGAAGGTTGACCTTTAAGATGGGGTAGTGTTTTTTTTTTTTTTGTTTATTTTTAAAGCTCAAAACCAAAACTCTCTGTAATTTAATTTTTCAAATAACTTTTACAGGTGATTGAATTATTCAGATATGAAGATCATCTTCTAGGTTTTGTGTAAAAGGCCCCGGATATTTCAAGTGGCCATTTTGGAATTACAATGTTTTTGGATAATTTTGCCCCAGAAGTTTGTTAAAATTGGCAAGAATCATCTCTGAAGTGAATTGATAGTAGCGAACAGATTCAACAAGCTACTTAAAAAGAGACCCAGGCATTTCTTCAGTATTTTGGTTCAAACGGATTATATAACTGGTTAAAGTATTTCAGCTGGTGATATTTTTGCCCCCCCTATCCTGTTGTTGTTCTTCAGCCAAAACTGTTAAAGATATGTTTGATTTGTGTACTGAGTAGTTTCAGCAGCTTCAAATTACTGTTTGAGTATTGTTAAAGTTTCATGGCAGTTTATTTTTACCTTTATTAAAACTTTTAGGAATTTTTGACCTCAGCCCTTTTCATGTCACAATGGGACAGCTTTTCTAAATGAAGACATTGAAAGAATACAGAGTTTTTTTCTTTTTATCTTTTACTTACGTGGAAATTTAAGATGTTGCAGTTTTTCACCAGCATGGTAGTATTGAGATAGCTATTTGTGTCTTTTTATGTGCTGATGTTTAGGAATACTCTTCAGATGTGAAATTTTCTGTTCGTTTCTGCTTTTTTGCTCATAAATTGGATATTTCATCTGGAGTGGATAAGTTCAACAGTGACAAGTACATGGAATAATAAAGAAGACTTTGATCTTAAATCCGAGGAACTTGGCTAATTCTGGAGATAGCCATATGAAAACTTTAAAACAGAAATATGGGTAGCTGACTTGAAATAACTCTATGTCAAATAGTCATAGGTTAAGCATCTTCAAAGAACTTGGGTATTATTTCAGAGGATACAAAATAAAAAAACAAACTGGAAAACATAAAGATTACAGAGAAAAAACCAACACCTTCGTGGGCAGTCCTGTTGGAATTTGTAAGTATCATGGTGAGCAAATCAAATGTTCATTTGTAAATTAATGAGAGTCAAAGTTATCCTGTGTTATTCTTGGAAACCTTTCATTTTCTTGCAGTAGTATTGCTTGACTTCAGTTTCCTGGACAGTCTGAAAAACAACCATTAACCACTGAAAAATTGAAATGCAGAAAATAAAGATTTAAGGATTAGAAATGTTTCAGATGAAGTCCTAAGTTAAAGGTTTTTGTGCTCTTGAAAAACTAAATCCAGGCCGGGTGCGGTGGTGCATGCCTGTAATCCCAGCACTTGGGAGGCTGAGGCGGGAGGATCGCGAGTTCAGCAACTTAGCGAGGCCCTAAGCAACTCTGTGAGACCCTGTCTCTAAATAAAATACAAAATAGAACTGGGGATGTGGCTCAGTGGTCCAGTGCCCCTGGGTTCAATCCCCAGTACCAAAAAAAAAAGGAGCTACATCCCTATGGGCAGTGTTACCTTTGGGCTGTGGATTCATAGAATAGTAGAAAGGTACGGAAGAAACTCAGTATTTCACATTTCTGTGAGTGAGCTGTTTCACATATTAAATGTATGTTTTGATAGGCAGTTTACTTTCTAAATGTGGGTTTAGACAATTGCAAATGAAGTATAATGTTCACGTTGTTTGTTTAAAACAGATTACGGCAGAGCTCTTGGTTTTTAATTTCATGAAATAGCTTGTTTTAAGTCACAACCCTTCCTAACATTTTAATCCATTATTTGAATTACCTTTTTTTCTCCCTTTTTGTTTTTTGTTACTGCGGATTTAACCCAGGATTGCTTTACCATTGAGCCATATTCCCCAACTTTTGAGACAGGATCTTGCTAAGTTATCTAGAACTTCACTAAGTTGCTGACATTGGCTTTGAACTTGGAATCCTCCTGCCTTAGCCTTGGGAGCTGGTGGGACTACAGGTGTGCGCCACCATGCCAGGCCAGAATTAACTTTTTGAAACAATTTGTTGAAGCGGTTTTGTATTTCAAAAGGAGTTAGAATTTTAGTTTCCAAAAGAAAACTAATGACCAGGAAAGAAAGAGAAAGCAAATTGAGCGAGATGAATTAAGAACCTTTAAAATAACACGACTATTATATATTTTTTTCCCTCCCAGGAATGTTATACTGGCTTAGGTTTATATATAGTGTTTTTTAAAAGGTTGTGACTTAATTGCTATAAAAATCCTTTGGCTGTTTATGTTTTAATGATATTTGTGTTTTTTAGCAAGGAATGTTTTCAGTGACAGTTACTACATTTTTCAGTGAATTGTGTGCACTCGGGGGTTGTTTTTAAAGGAATTCACTTGTTTTCAGGCAATTAATATTAGTGAACAGATCAGCATAGCTAAAATAAATTTGAGTTTATTTCATCCAATTTTTTTTCTGACATAAAAGATTGTAATTTTTGAGCATTTTTCTCAGGATAACTTGTTGGTTGCTCATTTCTTTCTTTTTTTGATACAGGGACTTGGACCCAGGGGCACTTTACCATTGAACTACATTTGCCAAGCTCTCTTAATTTTTTTATTTAGAGACAGTCAGCTATGAGGGCCTTGCTAAAATAGCTGAGATTGGCCTCAAACTTGTGTTCCTCTACCTCAGCCTCCTGAGTTACTGGGATTACAGACCTCTGTCACCATGCCCACTTCTTCCATCTATTTCTAAACTTTTTTTGCTAACTTGTTGAATTCTGTTAGCTCTCCTAAAGAAAAGAGGTAGTGGAGTCTATAAGAATGTAGGTAGTCAGATAATGATTGTAGGATTTATTTCTGTTGTGAAATTGAGATTAGAGTGTTTGACAATTCTCTCTTTCATAGTAGACTGGGTTGGATGTGTTTTCTCTATTAGATCTGTGTGAGGATTGAGTAATTGAGTTTCTGTTTCAACTGATATAAAATTGGTGAGAATATTCTACTCCCCTTCACTTGGGGGAGCTTGTATTTTATGCGTTCCAACTTAATGACTTTTCAATGACAGTCCAAGAATATGCAGTTTTAATGTGATTATGAAGTTGGACTGGAATCAAATGACCTTTATTCACAAAGAAGTATATAGCATTTGTTGTTTGTGATAGTTTTTCTTTAAATTTCCTTATTGTTAATCCCAGGCAGAATAGAATACTCCATAAACAAGTTTTTTTTTTTTTTTAACACTTTAATTCTTATATAGTCTGACATTTATAAACTTTGCCTATAGTAGTTGTTCAAGGACACATACACTTGAATTTTTTTTTGGGGGGGGGCTGTGAATTGAAGCCAGGGGTGCTTTACCACTGAACTACATCCCCAGCCCTTTTTATTATTTTGTGACAGGGTCTCGCTGAATTGCTGAGGCTGGCCTTGAACTTGTGACCATCCTGCCTCAGCCTCCCTAGTCGTTGGGATTACAGGTGTGTTCCACTGTGCTACTTGAATGCTTTTATAAATGTCTTAAATATTTTATTTTCTGGGGATTAAAATAATAGTATCATTAGTAATTGGAGCAGTTGCTGATTGGTTCCTCCCCTCCCCTGCACATACCTCTTCTCTTTTTATATCCCTTATTCAGTCCCTTTTACCTCTTTTGTATGAACTATAGGTCTAAATAATTACAAGGGGCTACCCTTTATGGATAATGCTGTCATGTAGTTTTCAGTGGGCTTTATGTGGTGTATCTTTTTTCTGGTACTTGGGATTGAATCTAGGGGCGCTTAACCACTGAACCATATCCCCAGCCTTTTTTAAAAATATTTTTATTTAGAGACAGGGTCTTGCTGAGTTCCTTAGGGTCTCACTAAGTTGCTCAGGCTGGTTTTGGACTTGGATCTTCCTGCCTCAGCCTTCTGTGCTGCTGGAATTCAGGAAGGTGTACCATGCCCACCTTGTATATCTTAATTCTTAAAAATAATGAGAAAACAGCACATGAGAAAATTAAGATTTTGGGAGCCTAGGACTGGAAAAAAGTTACTTGGATAGAAGTGGCATGTAGTGGAAAAAACCTAGATGCCCTTCAAGAGATGAATGGATAAACTGTGGTATATATACACAATGGAATATTACTCAGCCATAAAAAAAGAATAAAATTATGGCATTTTCAGGTAAATGGATGGAGCTGGAGAATGTCATGCTAAGTGAAATAAGCCAATCCCAAAAAAACCAAAGGCCGAATGTTTTCTCTGAAAGGTGGATAATGATACATAATGGGGGGGGGTGGGCATTGTAAATGAAGAATGGAAGAATGTTGGCTTGTGTAAAGGGAAATGAGGGAAGGTGAGGCGGGGGGAGGAACCATGGTGGAATGTGACTAACATCATTACTCTATGTACAAATAAGATTGAACCCAGAGGCACTTAACAACTGATCCACATCCCCAGCCCTTTTTAAGATTTTTTTGAGACAGGGTCTTGCAAAGGGCTGAGGCTGGCTTTGAAACCTGTGATTCTCCTGCCTCAGTCTTGAGTCACTGAAATTAGAGGCATGCACCACTGCACCCGGCTTGCTATTTGTTGATGGCTATTTTGGTGATAACTTTGGCTAAAAATTAAAATGTGGCTTTAGATTATATTTGGATCTCAACCATATCCTCTTTGCACAGATTTGTCAAAATTGAGAAGGGAGGAATAATAGGGAACGAACAGAAATGTGCAAAACAAAAAAACATTGCGGAGAGTTACAGGGAAAAGGAATATGGATAGGAACATATAGTCTGAAAGTAAAGAAAGCAAGTGAAGGATAGATTCTAAACCCAACTCAGATGATCTTTGACTTACCCAACTCGTCTATTTTGTTTTTTATTCCTTTGGTACTGGAGGTTTAACACTGGCCTTTTTTTATTTTGAGGCAGGGTCTCTCTAAGTTGTTGAGGCTGGCCTCAAACTTATGATACTCCTGTCTCAGTTCCCTGAGTTGCTAGGATTATAGGTGTGCACCCCATCTGCTCTAGTTTATAAAATTTTTAGTTAGCAGTTTAGATTCAGATAAGGTAGTTAGGTAGAAAAAGGGTAATGGTTGAATATAGAAAACGTAATGGGATAGAGACTTGGTTTAGAATACAGAATATCTAGAAAAAGACATATATGTATATATATTTTTTCCCTTGGTATAGCTGGGATTTCAGGTTTGTGCCACAATGCCAAGTAGGCGTGTTTGATCTTGTATGTTTACCTAACCTCTTTTGGCTTTCTCGTTAAATAATGATATGGAGTGTTTTGTTAATTGTGGAATGTAATGCAGAGGTAAAGGTTTATTATCTTCATAATCTAATATTCTGCTTAGTACATTTTATGTCTCAAACCAGTATTTATTATATACCCTCAGATTATTTCTCTCCCTCTCTCTTTTTTTTTTTTTTTAATCCCGGGACAGGCCAGGTTGCTCAGTGCCTTAATTAGGCTGGCCTGGAACCTGTCTCAGCCTCCCAAATCCCTAGGATTACAAGCGTGCACCACCTCATTGAGCTGCTATCCCTTCTGTTAATGGCATTGCCTGCATACCATTCATGCTAACTTGAAGTTGGATCTTTGACATTTTCCTTGTGTTTATGACACGCAACTTTGCCTCTTTAGTTTTCATTTACTATTCTAGTTTGATTCTTGATTAAAGAAACAGTCAACTCATTTTTTTTTTGTCTTCCTTTTTATTCTCTCCTTTCCCAAAGTCTCTGCTGTGGCCAGAGAAACCTACTTAAAACATACCTCTTGATTTTGTTACCTCAGCAGTTTCGTGTGTGGGATATTTAGAAAGAGCAGGTTACAAAGAGATGTATTCTTTTTCTTCCCTCTTCCCTCATGTTACCAGAGGGTATCACCATGAGTTCTTTTTGGGGACATGAATGGGAATAGAGACAGTGATTTCTGAGGGTTTTTTTTTTTTTTTTTTTTTTTTTTGTACTTGGGATTGAACCCAGGTGCTCCATAGTGCTGAGCTACAATCCCCAAGCCTTTTTAGAATTTTTTTATTTTGTGCAAGGTCTCCCTAAGGTGCTCAGACCCCTGCTAAGTTGCTGAGGCTGACCTGGAACTTGCTATCCTCCTGCTTCAGCCTCCGAGTTTCTGGGATTATAATCCTGTTTCACCATGCCTGGCTGAGAATTATTTCAAATTAATAATTTTGTGAAATTTATATGTAATTTTGGGGAAGTAGTTCTATTACTTTCAAGCCCAGACCCTCATGAAAATGTTAATTTCAGGTGACCCTTTTTGTAGTTGGATCTATTAAATTTTACCTGCTTGCTTTTTTTCTTTTTTTTTGTCAACTGCCCTACCCATCAGAATAGTTACAGGTGTTATCTCTGTCTCTTCAAGTAATTGTTGTGTAGGGTTTCCTACTCTTTATTATTTTTGTGTGGGTGATAGTGGGAATTGAATGAAGGAACATTGCACCACTAGGCTACACCCTGGGCTTTTTTAGTTTGAGACATGGTCTCACCAAGTGGTTGAAGCTGGCCTCAAACTTTGAATCCTCCTGGCTTGGCCTACCAAGTAGCTGGTATTACAGACTTGCTACCACCATGCGTGCCTCATTATTTCAACAATAAATCTGGAATTCTTATTACCCCCTCCCCAGAAAATTTTAACAGTTTTATTTATAATTGTTATGAAGTAGAGCTGATGAAACATGTTCACTGAAACATTTTGACTTGCATTAATGTTTTACATCTCACATTTATATTAAAAATTCACACAAATAAAAATGGAAAAATAGCCAGTAGCTGATTTCTGTACTCTATTTTTCCACTTATAATCATACTGTTTGACCCTGTGGGGGGAAAATGTCTAATGTTCGGAACTAATAAGGAGAGAAAAAATTTTTTTTTTTTTTTTGAGAATGAAATGTTTCCCATGATAGTGAAGAAATCACTATCATGGGATTTCTGTGTATGCAGGATGCTAGTTGGATGTCTTTTGGCATAATCGTTACATGTTTGGCATGGATAACACACAGGTTGGTGTTTTTTTTTTTTTTTTTTGTGGAACCAGGGATTGAACTCAGGGACACTTGGCCACTGAGCCACATCCCCAGCCCTATTTTGTATTTTATTTAGAGACAGGGTCTCACTGAGTTGCTTAGGGCCTCGCTAAGTTGCTGAGGCTGGCTTTGAACTCAGTGATCCTCCTGGCTCAGCCTCCTAAGTTGCTTGGATTACGGGCGTGGTGGCGCACGCCTGTAATTCAGGTTGGTGTCTTTATAAAGGCTAACCAGATAGGTCTCGCCTCCTTTCAAAGCATCAATAGCTGTGCTCTGAAGTGCAGGTCTGTTTTGAAGTCCTGAGCAATTTGATGCACCAGATGCTGGAAGGGGAGTTTATGAATCAGAAGTTCAGTGACTTCTGGTAGCCTGTAATTTCACAGAGTGCCACAGTACCAGGCCTGTAACAATAGGGTTTCTTCACCATTCCAGGAGAGGGCATACTCTTGTGAGTGGCATTTGTTGTCAGTTGTTTTCTGGGTACTTTACCACTGATTAGAGTGATGGTGGTGCAGTGACTGTGAGCATTCAGAAATCTCTTGAATGCTAGTTATGTGCTAGAGAAGATGTTCCTTGCCTTAGCAAATGAGTGTCAGCTTTGTGCTGTACTATCACTTAGTGGTGAACATAGCAAAATTGTTAAGATTTCTCTGAAGTTCTGTGAATATATAATAAGAATTATTGAACTTGAATCATGATTCCATTCCATCGATTAAGTAGTAACTATTTGATGTTGGCCAAGCCAGGTTTTTTTTTTTTTTTTTTAATTTTTATCATTTGGTACTGAGGGTTGAACTCAGGGATACTTAACCACTGAGGCACATCCCCAGCCCTTTTTTGCATTTTATTTAGACAGGCTCTCACTGAGTTTCTTGGGGCCTTGCTATGTTGCTGAGGCCAGCTTTGAACTTAAAGTATTCCTGCTTCAGCCTCCCGAGCCACTGTGATTACAGGCCTGCACCACCATGCCCAGCACAGGTTTTTAAAAGTGAGACTATTCTTGTTTTTCAGAATAGTGCTTCATAAGGTTATCATTAGAATTAAGTGAAGTAATGAATGCTAAATGCATTGCAGTTGTAAAATGATAACAGTCATATAGCTGATTATGCAGATGATAGTGGTTGAGTACCACATGATGAGCCAGGAGGGAGAGTTTGTGAATTTGGAACATAAATACAAAATGGAAAGAAATGATCAGAATTTAGATTTACATTTTGTGACCTATTTAAAATGGTTAAAACACACGTATTATACTTTTCTGGGATCATATTATGTAATCTGTGATGTGGCATCATAGCTTAAAATGGCCATCTTTATGCAGATAGTCTGTGGTTTTTTTTTTTTTTTTTGGATCTGGGGATTGAACCTAGGGGTATTTGACCACTGAGCTATATCTCCAGCCCTATTCTGTATTTTATTTAGAGACAGGGTCTCACTGAATTGCTTAGCGCCTTGCTTTTGCCAAGGCTGGCTTTGAACTTGTGATCCTCTTGCCTCAACCTCCCGAGCCCCATGCGCCACCGTGCCCAGCTATGCAGATAGTCTTTTTTTTTGAACCAGGGATTGAACTCAGGGGCACTCCACCACTGAGCCACATCCCCAGCCCTATTTTGTATTTTATTTAGAGACAGGGTCTCCCTGAGTTGCTTAGGGCCTCGCTAAGTTGCTGAGGCTGGCTTTGAACTCGCGATCCTCCTGCCTCAGCCTCCCAAGTGCTGGGATTACAGGCGTGCGCCACCAGGCCTGGCCAATGCAGATAGTCTTAAATCTCCAGTCTTTGCCCCATAATCTAGACTTATAATTTAACTACTTTCTTGAAAGCTCCATACATCCACTTTAGCTTCCAAAGCAATGCTCTTCTTTCCGAGGCTGGTACCTATTCCATTCTTTCTTAGTAATTGGCTCTATCATCCTAGACCTAGTCAAACTAAAACACTTGGGAACCATCTTCAGATTCCTTTTTTCCACCCATCTAATCCATTAGTAAATCTGTTTGCTCTGTTTCCAGAATCTCTCACATATGTCCATTTCTATCTCACTACCACTAGACTTGTCCAGCACACCATCTCTTCTCATCTGAATTACTGCAGTAACCTCTTTTTCCTGACCATTTGTACTGTATAGTTTACTATTTACAACAGTAAACCTTCAAAAATGATAATCAAATCATGTCACTTTTCTGTTTAAAACCCTTGTCTTCCATTGGATCTAAAAGTAAAAAATACTTTATCCTGCAAGGATCTTACATTGTCCCCTCACTTTTTTTTTTTTTTTTTCCCTTCCCAGTTTTGAGGATTAAACCCAGGGCCTTGTGCTTGCAAGGCAAGCACTCTATCAACTGAGCTATATCCCCAGCCTTCCCCTCACTTTTTCTACAGTTTTATTTACTTTGGTCTTAACTGGTCCATTGAACTTGCGGCTTTTCTCTTCCTTGAACATACCATGCATTTTCCTTACTGTTTTAATGCCTTTTTATTATTCCCACCCCCCTTCTTTTTCCTTTTTAGCTTAGGTTTGAATATTTCTTTTGTTCTTTTTTTCATTCATTTTTTCTTTTCTTTTTTGGTATAAGGGATTGAATCCAGGGGTGCTTAACCACTGAGCCATATCTCCACGCCTTTTTCGTATTTTATTTAGAGACAGGCTCTTGATGATGCTGGCTTTAAATTTGGGACTCTTCCTGATTCAGCTTCCTGAGCCACCGGAATCCCGTGCTAGGCAAGCACATGCCCACTCAGTCCCAGACCACCCCTCCCCCAGCCCTTTTTATTTTGAGATGGTCTCACTAGGTTGCTTATAGCTTTGCTAAGTTGCTGAAGCTGGCTTTAAACCTGTGATCCTCCTACCTCAGCCTCCCAAGTTGCTGGGATTAGAGGCCTGTGGCACGGTACCTGCCTCTTACATTCTTTTTTTGAGGGGGGGTTGTACTGGGGATTGAATTGAGGAGCACTCGACCGACCACTGAGCCACATCCCCAGCTCTATTTTGCACTTTATTTAGAGATAGGGTCTCAGCTGCGTTGCTTAGCACCTTGCTTTTGCTGAGGCTGGCTTTGAACTTGAGATCCTCCTGCCTCAGCCTCCATAGCCACCGGGATTATAGGTGTGCGCCATTGTGCCTGACTCTTTGACACAGGGGTCTTAACTGTTGCCTGAATTGGCTTAGAACTCCTGGGTTCAAGACATCCTCTTAGCCGGGCGTGGTGGCGCACGCCTGTAATCCCAGCACTTGGGAGGCTGAGGTAGGAGGATCATGAGTTCAAAGCTGGCCTCAGCAATTTAGCGAGGCCCTAAGTAATTCAGTGAGACCCTTTCTCTAAATAAAAAATACAAAATAGGGCTGGGGACATGGCTCAGTGCTTGAGTGCCCCTGGGTTCAATCCTCAGTACCACCAAAAAAAAAAAAAAAAAAAAGATCTGCTTGCCTTAACCTTCCTTTCCTTTTTTTTTTTTTGTTTGTTTGTTTGTTTTGTGTGTGTGTGGGCACTGTAATTGAACCCAGAAGTGTTATGCCACTTAGCCATATCCCCAACCCTTTTTATTTGGAGACAGGATCTAAGTTGCTTAGGTCTTGCTATGTTGCTGATACTGACCTTGAACTTTGATCTTTCTGCCACAGCCTCCTGAGTTTCTGGGATTACAGGCATGCACCATTGTGCCCAGCTCTATTTTGAACATTCAAATAAATAGAGGTTACTGTGAGTGCCTGCTATCACACATGACTAGCTCAATGGTAACCACTTTGATACAGACTTTCTCTGGTTACTGTGTGTAAAGTGGGCAACCCCCTATCTGTATCCTTTGATTCCTTTTAAGTTATTTCCTATTTTTCTCAGAGCCTACCCTGTATTACCTTGTTTATTCTCTTCTGCTTATCTTCACACAAGCACATACTCTCTGAGGGCAGGGTCCTTGTCTCACTTGTTTACTGTTGTATTTTCAGTGCAGGTATTTGCAGAGTAAAAGGAAGTACTCTTAAGATAATTTAGTCTTTTTGAACTGAGTAAATGAAGTTGGTATTTTTATCATAGAGCTTCCTGTTTAACTGCTTGGGGAGTAGGTGAAATCTGTGCTTAAAGGATTAATTATTGACAGGTTGATTTGTTAGATAACTTACACGCTATTTTATTTACTAAGGTTTAAATAATTTGCTTTTTTTTTTTTTTGGTACTGGGGATTGAACCCAGGGACACTCAACCACTGAGCCACGTCCCCAGCCCTATTTTGTATTTTATTTAGAGACAGGGTCTCACTGAGTTGCTTAGGGCCTCGCTAAATTGCTGAGGCTGGCTTTGAACTCGTGATCCTCCTGCCTCAGCCTCCCAGGTGCTGGGATTACAGGTGTGCGCCCCTGTGCCCCGGCTGCTATTATTTTTTGAAGGTACTGCCTGCTGAAGACTTGTTTAGGGGAGGACAATAGCCTATTTTGAAGATGAGGGTGACTGGGTTAGTTGATTAGTGAAAACTGACTGCAGTGGCAACTTTTTTTATTTTTGGTACTTGGGATTGAACACAGGGGTACTTCGGAGACAGTCTCACTGAGTTGCTTAGGGCTTCACTAAGTTGCTGAGGCTGGCCCTGAAATTGAGATCTTCCTGCCTTAGCCTCCCAAGTCACTGGGATTACAGATGTGCACCATCGTGCATGGCTTTCTACTAATTTTTTTTTTTTTTTTTTTGAACCAGGGGTGCCACGGGGGGTTAACTTGGGGACACTTGGGCACTGAGCCATATCCCCAGTCCTATTTTGTATTTTATTTAAGGACAGGGTCTCACTGAGTTGCTTAGGGCCTCGCTAAGATGCTGAGGCTGGCTTTAAACTTGCGGTCCTCCTGACTCAGCCTCCCAAGTCACTTGGATTACAGGCGTGTGCCACCGCGCCCGGCTCCACTCATTTTTTATTTGTATAAAATAATACTTCTGTTTTGGATGGTTGATATAGCTATAGGCCAATACAGTACTTGACAAGTAAGACTTAAAATTTGAGGGAATTATTTTTGTACCTATTAGGCCAGTGTTTTATATTATTACGTTAAATCTGTAACTAATGTGTACTGGATTATTTATATATGTATATGTATACACAGTGATTAAGATTTTCAGCTACTACTGACTAGTATTGGGACCTTGGGAACTTAAAATGTGCTTTGCATCTACATAAAAACCTATTTTTCTTGTTTAAAGTATATCAACCTTCTAGGGAATATGATGAGCACTAAATGAGATGAGATCTAAGCACATGTGTAGGAAATACTGTATTCAGTATATATTTTTAGTTATCTTCATGACCATTTATGTCCTTAAAGAACTTTAATTTCGATGTCTTTTACTCATGCTGTTTCTGTTAGCATTTGTCTGGACTGAATTGTTCATTGGGTTAGACTCATTTAAAAAAAAATCATTTGTTCACACTTGTTCACTGCTCTTGGAATGATTACTTTTTAGACTAATTTAGCTTCACAAAAATATGGATTATGTGGAGTTTAATTTTCCATTCAGGAAATGGTAAAGTTGAATCATACCTAAAGGATTTAAAATTATATTGAATTCATGTATGCAGTTCAATGAAAAGAAGGTGCAAAAGTTTTTAGGAGAAAAATCACCCCCAACTGTTTAGCCTTTGAGGAAACTGCCGTTTTCTTATGTATGTATATTTTATATATACATATATTAATCATACTCCCCCATCCCCATGCTGAAGTAGAATGCAGAGCCTCCTGAATGTTAGGCAGCTGCTCTACCATTGAGCTACACCTCTAACTTTGCTTTTATTGACTGCACAGTGATCTATTTAACCATACTTTTATTTATGTACTTCAGGTTATTTTTTGTTAATTTTTGTTTTGTTTTTGCATTTAGGAACAGTGGCAGGGAATATGCTTATGAATATGGGGTAAATGCCTATAAATAAATTTCTTTGATTTTGAGTGATAAGCAAAATTGTTCTCCATTAGAGGTATGTCACCTTATGTATATAGCACTAATGGAGTGTCAGGTGTTTTTCTTTGGTATAGTGCCTTTCTCTTTCAAGTGAGAATGAAGATTTTTCATCTATAAGATGTTTTTCCATAGACTTCATTTATGTCCTTTGCCCATTTTTCTGTTGTGCTTATTTTGATGTATAGAAATATTTTAAGTCTGAATGAAAGTCAGCTCTTTATATGTATTAGATATGATGATTATTTTTCTCATAGTATTTTGCTCCCTTTAACTTGTTTTTGGTGTATTTTGTCATTTTTTTGTGTTTGTGCCAGTATACTTGAATATGTAAATGTTTATTACTTACGGGTTGGGTTTTGTGTCATACCTCCATAGGCCTTCCTTCCTCCCATCTCACTGCCTTTTTTGGGGGGAAGGGTTTACTGGGGATTGAACCCTCAGGGTCCTGTTACCAATGAGCTATATTCACAGCCCTTTTAATTTTTTACTTTTGAAATGGTCTTGCCAAGTTGTTTAGGGCTTTGCAAAGTTGCTGAGGCTGGCTTTGAACTTGGGATCCTCCTGCTTTATCCTCCTTAGTTGCTGGGATTGCAGGTGTGTGCCACCGCATCTGGCACAGCAATATGATTTGACCAGTATCTTTCCTCATCATTTCCTGTTTACCTGCCCTCCTCCCTTCCCCTCTTCCCTTTCTGCTGATTTCATGAACTCTTTCTCCTTTCTTTTCCTTTTTCCGCTCTAGCTTCTACATAAGAGAGAAAACATGATCCTTGACTCTCTGAATTAGGTTTATTTTTTTTTAACATGGTATTCTCAAGCTCCATCCATTCTCCTGCAAATGACATAATTTCATCCTTCTTTATGTCTGAATAAAAGTCTGTTGTGTATATATACCACATTGTTTTTATCCATTCATCCATTGTTGGACACCTAGGCTGGTTCCATAGTTTGACTATTGTGAATTGTGTTGATATAATAAATATGGGTGTGAATGTAATGCTATAGTATGTTGACTTTATTTAATTCTTTAGGATAAATTTCAAGGTGTGGTATAACTGGGACATACAGTGTTCTCATTCACAGTGTCTCTTTCTTTTTTTTTGGTCAGGGATTGAGCCCATGGGTGTTTAACTACTGAGCCATGTTCCCAGCCCTTTTATTTTTTGAGGCTGGGTCTCCATAAGAAACTGAGGGTATTGCTGAATTACTGAGGCTGACTTCGAATTTGGAATCCTCCTGACTCAGATTACAGATATGCACCTTCATTTCTTGTCTTTTGACAAGAAAGCTCCATACCGATTTTTTTTTTTTTGCGGTGCTAGGGATTGAACCCAGGGCCTTGTGCTTGCCTACCAACTGAGCTATATCCCCAGCCCACCATACTGATTTCTGTAGCAGTTGTACTTACAATCCCTGGTGTATGGACTTTTCATTTGCTTTCTGTCTTATGCTATAGCTCTGGTTTTAAAATCATTTCATTGCCAGGCGCGGTGGCGCATGCCTGTAATCCTAGCACTTGGGAGGCTGGGGCAGGAGGATCGAGAGTTCAAAGCCAGCCTCAGCAACTCAGTGAGACCCTGTCTCTAAATAAAATACAAAATAGGGCTGGGGATGTGGCTCAGTGGTTGAGTGCCCCTGGGTTCAATCCCCAGTGCCTAAAAAAAAAAAAAAAAAAATTCATCTTTAAAATCAAGTAATATTAAATAAGAGGAATTTAAAAAATCATTTAATATGAAAGAAAACTTATTAGTATTCTATTTAAAGATTTTGTAATTCTGAAAAGTTGATTAGCCTTTGACATGCCCATTTTGTTAAAGCCCATTTTGTTGTTAAAAAAAAAGTTGCATTAATAAATTAATAAAAGTTACATGAATTCTGTGGGGAGGAGGGTGTGAGGGTGTTGCTCAGTGGTATAAAGTGCATGTTTATTATGCATGAGCCTCTGGGTTTGATTCTTAACACCACAGAAAATGGGTAAAGCTTCTGTAAACCAAAGGTAAAAAACCCATTTTAAAAATTTTGTAAAATGGGAATGAAATACCTTAATTTGTAAAATGAAGGTGAAAATACCTTTATCTCATGAGGATCAATTGATACCTGTAAAATGCTAATATCTTTTATTTCTAAACCTGCCTCTTTTTTTTTTTTTTTGAACTGGGGATTGAACTCAGGGGCACTTGGCCACTGAGCCACATCCCCAGCCCTATTTTGTATTTTATTTAGAGACAGGGTCTCACTGAGTTGCTTAGAGCCTCATTAAGTTGCTGAGGCTGGCGTTGAACTTGCGATCCTTCTGCCTCAGCCTCCTGCTGAGATCACAGGCCACTGCACTGCACCCGGTGTCTTTTTTTTTTTGGTATTAGGGATTGAGTACAGGGGTGCTTTACCATTGAGCTTCACCCCAGTCCTTTTTATTTTTTGAGACAAGGTCTCTAAGTTGCTTAGGGCCTTGATAAGTTGCTGAGGTTCACTTTTGAACTTGTGATCCTCCTGCCTCAGCCTCCGAGCTACTGGGGTTAGAGGCATGTGCCATCAAGCCCAGCTATAAAACAGCTTTAAAGAAGATTGCATATTAGGTCATATCAACCTCACAGTATTGCTGCAGAGCCACTATGTCATCTGGCTCTTGTTTCACCAGTAAATAACTGATAGTTTAAAAATTAATTATTGCTTTACTGCAGATTATCTCCAAGTTTTGATTTGAATTTTTTATGTCTTCAGTTCTCTGAATTTAGACAGGGCTAATAATAAAATAAGCTGTCACACAGCATTTATCATGTTAAAAAAAACAAAAACAAAGTATTAGCTGGGTGTGGTGGCACACGCCTGTAATCCAAGTGACTTGGGAGGCTGAGTCAGGAGGATTGCGAGCTCAAAGCTAGCCTCAGCAACTTAACGAGGCCCTAAGCAACTCAGTGAGACCCTGTCTCTAAATAAAATACAAAATAGGGCTGGGGATGTGGCTCAGTGGCCCAGTGTCCCTGAGTTCAATCCCTGGTTCCAAAAAACAAAGTATTTGTTAGCCGGGCATGATGGCACACACCTCTAATCCCAGCCATTTGCGAAGCTAAGACAGGAGGATTGCCAGCCTGAGCAATTTAAGTGAGACCCTCTCTCAAAAAATAAAAGGGCTTGAGGTGTAGCAATGTGATTGAGCAACCCTGGATTCAATCTCCAGTACAAATTTAAAAAAAAAGTGATTATTTGTTAGATTACAACTCACAGCATGTTCTTCCATGTTATCTTCATGTGAGAAGAATCATCATATTTGGTCTTAATTTGCAGACTCTGAACAGGAACTTGAGTAGCCCAGTGAGTATCCTGGGGTTTTTGTACCTGGGATTGAATCCAGTGACACCGAGCCACACCCCCAACCCCTTTTTTATATTTTATATTTTATTTAGAGACAGGGTCTCGCTTCGAAATCGTGATTTCCTCCCGCAGCCTCCCTAGCTGTGGGAATTTACAGGTGTGTTCCACTGTACCCAGTGAGTAAACCGTTTTCTCGAAGGTGTCTATATCTCCCAGTGATGAGAGAAATTGAAAGAGAATAATTAAAAAAAAAAAAAAAAAAACTTTGTGTTTTTTTTATACCTGTATTTGTTTTTATGTGGTGCTGAGGATCGAATCTAGTGCCTCACACATGCTAGGCAAGCATTCTACCACTGAGCTACAACCACAGCCTTGAAAGAATAATTCTTTTGCCTGGCATTTTATTATTTTTGCTTTGATTTAAAACATTTTATTTTTTTTTGCTTGATGTCTCCTTTTTTCCTTCTTTTTAGGAGAATACTCTCCTTTCTTAGAAGCTATTTACTACCTTTGGAATTTTGAAAAACTTATGTATCTTGGTAGTTATTTCTTTAAATTATTTGTTTTGTTCCTATTATATATGTATTTATTGTGGTACTGGAGATTGAACCAGAGGCACTCTACCACTGAGGCTTTCTTATTTTGAACATGGTTGCTGAGGTTGACCCAGAACTTGTAATCCTCCTTCCTCAGCCTCCAGAGTTAACTGAAATTACAGGTTTATGCCACCATGCTTGGCTTTGTTACTGTTTTATTTACTTATTTTGGGAGCAGGGATTGAATTTTGGGGCATTTAACTACTGAGCCACATCCCCTGCCCATTTTTGTATTTTATTTAGAGACAGGGCTTCACCTAGTTGCTTAGGGCCTCACTAAATTGCTTAGGCTGGCTTTGAACTCACAATACTCCTGCTTTAGGCTCCCCAGTTGCTGGGATTATAGGCATGTGCCGTTGTGCCTGGTGTGTTACTGGTTTTTAATGAGATCTTCCATGTTGCTAACTTTAGACAGTCATTCCTATTAAAGAACAAGGTGATAAAAATCTGGGAGTTGCATGTATGTTAACTTACAGAATGACTGCTAGGTTGTAGCACCCTGAAAGCCACAGCTCTTTGTGGTGCCAGTGACCATGTTAGCTTATCATTTACATTATGAGAGAATCTACTTTACTTTTTTTGTATGGTTGCTATGCTTGTGTGTTGGCTCATATTAATTTACACTATTATATGTTGAGCTTGTTCATGTAATTTTTTTAAAAATTTTTCTTTAGTTGTCAATGGACCTTTATTTTGTTTATTTATATGTGGTGCTGAGAATCAAACCCAGTATCTCGCACATGCTAGGCAAGCACTCTGCCACTGAGCCACAACTCCAGCCCCTGTTCATGTAATTCTTTTCAGTCGGTTGTCCCACTTTGCCTCCTTTTGTATCAGCTATACCTAGAATTTCTCAGTCCTAAATATCTCAGCTTTCTACAGAGCAGATCAGCTTTCTATACGTATTTTGCCTTCCACACATGTATTTAGGCCAAGGGTCCATTGTCTTATTTCATCAGTTATTGTGCCTCCAGAAATTTCACGAATTGACTAATGGCCTCCTTTTCATTATCACAGTATTAATCTTTATAATGATTCAACTTCTTTATTCTTTTTTTTTTTCTTTTTTACTTTTCACCTTTTGGTTGTAGGGATTGAATCCATGGCCTTAAACATGCTAAGCATGAGTGCTACCCCTGAGCTGCACTCCGGCTGTTTTTTTTCCTTTTTTTGGGGGGGGGGGTACCATATGGAACCCAGGGATGCTGTACCACTGAGATACAACCCCACCTCTTTTTATTTTTTAAGATGGCCAATGGAGGCCTTGAATTTGCCACTCTGCTGCTTCATCCTCTCTAGTCACTATGATTACAGGCATTCACCACCATGACAGGCTGTTCTTTTCTTTTTAATAGACTAAGGACTGGATGCTATCCTGAACTTCAAGTGTATTTGTGAAGGATACTAATGAGACTAAGCAAGTTAAATATCTGAATTTTTATATTTTTATTATGATGGTTATCATAGTTTCCTGTAGTTTTGACTGTACTGGATTTTGAACCCAGAGCCTTGCACATGCTAGGCAAGTGCTATATCTCTGAGCTACATCTCCATTCCTTTGTAAAATTTTATTTTTGGACAGTGTCTTGCTGAGTTGCTGAGACTGGTCTCTAACTTGGGATCTTCCTGCTTCAGCCCTCCCATGTTGCTGGGATTACAAGCATGCACCACTGTGCCTGACAATTTTTAAGTTATTTTTTGGGGGGGCTGGTAACTGGGGATTGAATCTAGGGCTCTAAACCATTGAATTACACATGTCCAGCCTTTTTTATTTCATTATTTATTTTAAGACAGGGTCTCACTAAGTTGCTGAGGCTGTCTTTGAATTTGTGATCCTCCTTCCTCAGCCTCCTGAGGCCGTGGGTTTACAGGCATGTGCAACCATGCCTGGCTGCTTGAAGTTCTTAAAAAAGTTTGTTTTCCTGCTTTTCTTTTATCCCTCCCTCTGTCAGAGAGAAACAGTGATTAATTCCATTGCCTTTGGGTATTTTATTTTCTGCTTAATTAAAACAAAATATTATAGTTTTGAGTTAAAAAGTTAGAATATACTAAGTCACAATGACCCCCATTTTATCTTAAAAGATGGTTCATTAGAAGCTCAGTGGTTATTATTGAATCTTGTATATAAACCCTGTTTTTAAAAAAGAATCTACGTGTCAGTCATCAGTTCTTTTTGGTCATACCATAGCCATATAGACATACAGTTGTTTTTGTACTTGTTAATAAGCCAGTTGAATTAAGCCATTTCTGGGATTTACATGGTCTATCAGTGCTTTCTCATGGTGGGAAAAGAACCCAGAATAAACCAAGCACCTCTTGCTTTATATTGTGTTACTGTGGTTAATAATGTTTTTTAAAATTTTTGGTACCAGGGATAGAACACAGGGACACTTAACCACTGAGCCACATTCCCAGCCCTTTTTTATTGTATTTTATTTTTTGAAAGAATTTTTGTAGTTATAGATTGACAGAATGCCTTTATTTATTTTTATGTGGTGCTAAGGATTGAACCCAGTGCCTCACACGTGCCAGGCAAGCCTTCTACCACTGAGCTTCAGCCCCAGCACCCCCCTTTTAATTTTTATTGTGAGACAAAATAAATTGCCTAGGGATAAGTTGCTGAAATTGGCTTTGTACTCATGATCCTCCTGCCTCAACTTCTGGAGCCACTGGGATTACAGGTGTGCACCACTGTGTGGGGCTCATTAAATTTAAAATTAATATGTAGATATATTATAGCACAAATTCCATAAATTCATAAAATAGGACTCAAAGACAGGTTCTTTTGGTGACTTTCTGACAGATTTGGTGGGAGATATGGGGAGGGTACTGGGGATTGAAGCCTGGTGGGGACTTCACCACTGAGCCATATCCCCAGTCCTTGTTATTTTTTAAAATTTGAGATAGAGTCTCGCTGTTTCTTAGGGCCTCAGTCTCCTGAGCTGCTGTGACTACAGGCATGTGGCATCACACTCCACTCTAATTGGTCATCAAAGCAAATAAAGAAAGAGGGTTTATTCTGTTTTCTCCTTCAGTTTCATGACCTTTAGAATATCTATTGTTTGGATCTGGTGTATTACTCCCCCTGTCCCTATGTCCTTTAACTTTTTCTTGATTTTCCTGTAGATTGGTAGGAATAGAGTGTATTCAAGTTCCATTTGGGGTGTGGGCAAAAATACATCATAGGTGATACTGTGTACTTCATAATGTGTGACATCAGGAGACACTTGATTCTAGTTATCTATTTGATCTTTAAAAATGAGCTCTATTGACGTATACCTCACAAAAAAATTCTCCAGTTTTAAGTGTACAATTTGATCAATTTTGTCAAATGTGTACAGTTGCATAACCATCATCACAACCAAGGTATTGCCCATTGCCCCCAAAATTCTTTTTTGCCTCTTAGAATCATTCTCTCCACCCTCTGCAGTTGATCTAATTTTTATCACTGTAGTTTTATGTGAAAAGACAAATTTACAAAATTTAAAATCTTAATTGGCTTTATTTGCTATTCTAGAATTGGCAACATTTCTGTAAAATAGAGAATAAATGTTCTGATGGGCTGAGTGTATGTTGGTTTTACAGACAGAAAAGGGTTGGAGGAGAAAAAGGTTAGTTATTTCAGAGTTGATCTTGTAAGGTGGGGACTGGGAACAAAATAAGTTATTTCAGGTTTTTAAAGCAGTGGGAACATCAATATCCTGCCAATTTGAAACTGGTCTTTTTTGGGAAATTTGGCTATTATGTCTCTTCCCTGGTTGTTTGGAAGGCTTGATAATAACAGTTTTAGTTTGTTGATTTGGAACTTTAGTATGAGTGACTTTTTTTTTTTTTTTTTTTTTTGAGTCCTTTTTGATTTCTGTTCCGGTCTGTTAGGGCAGGAGCTTAGTCCAAAACAATGACTTCCTATAATCGCTATTCAGCAGATAGATGGAATCTTACAATAGGATTACTGTAATTTAAAGAAGGTATAGTATAAGGAGATGATTTTGGCCAGGACCTAAGGTCTAATTCCTTCCATTTTTATATGACAGGGACTTGCCATGAGGTGTTGAAGCCTTGTTTCACTGAGTTGGAGAGACTGGACCTAAATGGCGCAGCATGACTTTGCTCCAGCCTGGCTTAATTTTCCTACTCCACCATCATCAACAAAGGTACTCTTTCCTGCATCTCTCTGTCTGCTTCTCTTTTACTCATGTTGTACTCAAATATATTCAGAATGTGAAGGTATGGGCTGGGGTTGTGGCTTCTGTATAAGGCCTTCATGCTGATGATTTTGAGTGTGAGAATTTGAAAGTGACTTTAACATCTGAATTCTCCTAATTGCATATTATCTTCTGAAAGTGGTTGTTAATCTCAATTCTTTGAGTATTTGAGATTTTTTTTTTCCTTTACCAACGTGGTTCTGACAAACAAGCATTTGCTGCCTTCTTTCTTTGGCGGTTCTGAGGGTTGAACCCAGGGCCTCAGGCACACTAGGCAAGTGCTTTACCACCAACCTACATCCCCAGCCTGTGATACTTCTTTTATTATGTCTTCTCCCTGCTCTTCCTTTGATCTTTCAAAATCGCTAGTCATGGATTTCCATTTGTAATTACCTACTTGTCCTCTGGTGGAGACTTGCTTGCCTGTATCATTTCTCCCCTTTTAATCTTGTCCTGAATAAATGGAACAGACAGTAATTACTATTGCATTTTCTGTTTTAGTGTATTGGTAGTCTGATTTATTTTTGTTTGGAATGGAGATGTAAAGACTTTTGAATTAAGAGTAAAAATGTTTTCAGAACTGTACTGCTGTAGTTTTCTGAGATGTGTAGAATTTTAGCCCCATCAAGTGGTGAAATGTTAAACTGCATGTGACTGATTTTATCTATAGCTCAGGGCAGTGGCTTTTGAACTATTGTGACTATTCCACAGTTGATTTAATCTTCCATTAAATTGATTCAATCTTCTCGGTCTGCAGTTTGAAAAGTAACTTTTCTACTGTTGTTAGTTACGGATCCTGAAAAATTTAGTAACTGGAAACTCCCATGTTTTAGATGATTCTCATTCCCATTAGCTACCTTAGAGATGCTAAAATAATCTTGTGTAAACAGGCTGATGAATCTTTTCATAAATTAGTCATTTGAAGAAAGAAGATACCAGGAGTATTGTATGTATTAAATAGATGGGTGGTAAGAAATAAAAACAAAGTAGGGAAAGTTTTGTTCCTTCTAAACACAAAATAAGCGTTAGGATTTTCCTACAGTGGCTTCATTTTCAGATTTGTATTTTAATATTCTGTAGTTATTTCTGTGGCGAGACAGTAGCAGTAGCATTTTATTGCTTCTTTATGACAGTATTTATAAAGTAATGATCAATATTATTGTACTAGCACTTTTAACAAAATAAGCAATGTCAGCCTGCACTGAAAATGTGTTCAATTTATGTTTTTAGACTTAAGAGAATTAGAAAATTCAATCAGCCTGGTAATTGAGTTCATTGAAACTTTTGAGTTCTTTGAAACCTTTAGGTAGGAAAAGTTTACTATGCTATGTAGGTTTTTTGTTGTTGTTAATTGTTTAGGTATTCTGGTCATCAGAGAAAATTGGTTTATAAAAAAGAAACTATTTAAAAAAATAATCCAGAATATGATAGTATAAGAGAATAGATGAAGATGATTTCTGCCTTGCTCTTTAGAATAATGATCCTTTAAATATTACTACATGCCAGTCACTGAAAAATACTTCATATGAAGGTAATAAAAGTCATACAGTGGTAGGCAGTTGTTTATCACCCCACATACAAACAAGGGAATTGAGGTTGAGAGTGGACAAATAACTTGTTTGAAAGTATTAGAGGTGGGATAGTTGCCCATCTGTGCCCAGGGCCTGGTACATGCTAGGAATCATTCTATCAGTAAGCACACCCCTCAGTCCCAAAACTCATCAGTTTAATAACTTTCTTATTAGGAAGTAGACTCATTTTCAAAAGTGAAGTGCCAGGATGTTTTTATGCATATACTTGATTATATTTTTGCTATTTTTTCTCCTGAAGGTGTATGAAAAAATGGCACTACTTCGTTTTGATCTGCTTTATTTAATTATGGTCAAATATTAATATATGTGGAACTGTTTCTTGGTGATTTGTAATTGCTCTTTATATTAAGTGACTTGTCATTTATATTGCAAATATTATTCTATAACTGGTGTGTGTATGTGTGTGCTTGCCTATGTAGACACCCCCCCCCCCCCCCCCCCCCCGCAGGAATGAGCCCAGTGTGCCTTATCACCGAGCAGCATCTCCAGTCCTTTAAAAAAATTTTTTTTTTAGCTGTCTATGGATCTTTATTTATATGTGGTGTTGAAAATTGAACTCTGGGCCTCACGCATGATAGGTGAGCGCTGTACGACTGAGTTACAGCCCCAGCCCAATCCTTTTAAATTTTTTATTTTGAGATGATTTGCTGAATTGCTGAGACTGGTCTTGAGCTTGTGATCCTCCTGCCTCAGTCTCCCAGTTTGCTAGAATTAGAGGTGTGCACCAACATGCTTGGATATGTAGAAAATTTTAATGAAAAATTTAAATATAGCCAGGTGTGGTGGTGCTTGTCTGTAATCCCAGTGGCTTGGGAGGCTGAGGCAGGGGGACTTAAGGGTTCAAAGCCCACCTCAGCAAGACCTAAGCAATTTAGGAGACTTTGTCTCTAAATAAAATACAAAAAGGCTGGGGATATGGCTCAGTAGTTAAGCACCCCTGAGTTCAATCCCTGGTATGAAAAAATTTTTAAAAAAATATATATATTTTAAAATTATATATGAATGAAAAATGAAATATAGAGAATAATTACATACTTTTTAACTATTGGCATAGTCATAGCCTAAACATTTTAGCATATTTACTTTGTGTATCTGTTGGAAGTAAAACAGAGTCAAAATGTCCTTCTTCATAGTCCTTTTTCTATCTTTTATCCCCCCAGAGAGATTCTCAGTGCATGTTCTTATGTGTTGAATATCAATAAATAGTATTGTTTATATTTTAAAAATTTATATAAATGATTGTGTTTTCCTTTTTTTTAATTTATTTTTTATTCATACAGTTCATATAATTTTACATATACATAGGATAATGCTGTCTGTTTCAGTCTACTATTTTTCCTTCCCCTATCCTCCCCCGTCCCATTTTCCTCCACACCATCCATACTTCCTCCATTCTTTCGTATCCACCCCCCCACCCCCGTTACGCATCAGCATCCACTGAGCAGAGAAAACATTTGGCCTTTGATTTTTTGGGGGTTTGGCTTATTTCACTTAGCATGGTATTCTCCAGCTCTACCCATTTACCAACAAATGCCATAATTTTATTCTTTTTTCTTTTTGTTTTTGATTGTTATGTCTTTGACCTTTTTTATCATGTTAACATCTGGAAATTTACTGTTAATTATTTTGAACTTTGGGTAGTATTCCAATTTCTGTTTGTATGCCACCTTTATTTCTCCATTCAGGTTTAAATTGTTTACAACTTTTGGCTACTATAGAGAGAGCATTGCATTGAATATTCTTGTAATATATGCATAAATTTTTTTTATGCCACTTCTTCCCAAACTTTAATGGGTGAAGAAAAAAACAACAAAAATAAAACACAAAAAACTTGAGTGGATGTGAAAATAACCTGGAGATTTTGTTAAAATGCAAATTTTGATTAATTAGGCTCTGATAGAACCCTTGATTCTAATCAATAATCAAAGTGATGCCAATTTCTGCATGTGTGTAGACCACATTTGAGTACCAAAGTTCTTAGTAACAAAAGTGAAATTGCTGGGATTTTATTAGACATTTCCAGATTCTTTTCCCATGTAATAAGTTAATTTATACTTCTATGCCATGTGTAACTATTCTCTTTATACTCTTGCCAAAACTTTGTCAGATTATTACAATTAATTTGCTAATTTCTGTTACGAAATTTCTGTGATTGCCTGTTCATATCCTTTGTATTTTTCCTTTTGGGTTACTTTTCTTTTACTACTCTTCAGGAACGTACACATAGGCCTAAATGTACTTAAGTATATATAATCTTTAAAATTACGAAGTTTTTTTTCCAGTTTCGCATATATTTGAATAGAATTTATGACTTTAGGATTTGTTACTATTTTATTTTTTGGTACTGGGGATTGAACCCAGGGATGCTTAGTCACTGAGCCATATCCCTAGCCCTCTTTTTTTTTAATTTTTTTTATTTTGATAGAGGGTCTCACTGAGTTGCTTAGGTTAGGGTCTTGGTAAATGCTGAGGTTGTCCTTGAACTTGTGTTCTTTCTGCTTTAGCCTCCTAGGTCACTAGGATTATAGGCACTGTGTCCATCATTTTTGCTATTTTAAATGTTTTCACAAGATTTTATTGTAGATATGTATCTCATGTTAGTCTGATATCTCGCAATCTTGATTAATTCATATTTTGTAATAGTCTTATCTATCCTTCAGTGCTGCTTACTGCAAACATAGCCTTAAGAAATGGCCCACACAAGAGTGGTAAAGGCTTTGCATTTTTGGTGTATGAAGAAGAAGGTGCAGGGATGTTCGAATCGATTGATAGATTGCCTGTCCCAGTAATCTTTTATCAGCTCTACCTGTTCTTGGCCTAATTTGAATTTTCACATGATGTTCCACTTTTGTTGGCCATTCTGATGAATTGACAGATACTAGAAACAAATCCATTTGATTTGATTGCACAGCATTTAATTAAGGGTGCTGCCAGTAAACCCAAAGAAGGGGAGGCCAGGATCCAGGCCGCTGTGAAAAAGTCTTTGTGGGTAGAGACCAGTAGAAGATTTATTTTCCAGACAGCCAGGATAGGGTCTGGTCACTGTGTTAGCCATTAGAACCACTTCAAGAGAGTTTAAAGTGACTTGGTTTTTGATGGTACAGTTATAGAGCTAATAGTTGGGTCACAAACCAACCCATACTTTTCAGAGACAGACAGTAGCTCATTCTCCCCCACATACAAACATAGCACTCTAAGGGATACAACATTAGTTTGGTTAAGAATCACAGTGTCACAAAGCAGTTGCAACCCTGTTTGCCATATACCATAGCCTAACATTGTTCAGGGGTTTGTAGAAGCATGATGTTTTATCAGCCGTAATGAAGCAGGGTTATGCTGTTCTAGTGTTTAAATGTAGATTGTTGATGTCATCAGGCCTAATAGGATAGTTAAGCACTAGCTATGCCTACAGGAATTTTTCTGAATTGAAAGCACATGGGTAGGGGTGATGAATCCAGCATTGTGTCAATGTCATCCCCAGCTAGTCTGTGACTCAGATTGTCTGTTAGTTCTAGGGGTGGTGAGAACATTAATTGTGTACCTTCCTCTCTGCATTTTTGGGGTAAGGCATTCTTTCTGGTTACTGGGACGATTGCTCTCCTTCTGCAGCCATGAAATTTTTATATTCCACTCTTAATAGCTATGACTTTGCTTTAGAAAAAATCATCCCCTCTTCACACTTAGACTTTTTATCTGTAATGAGTGGCATGAAGGGTATTTTTACATATTTTACAGGTATCCATTATGTCTTCTCCCTTGATTCACATTGGTTGGTATTACAGGGGAATTTGGTGTGCAATATACTTAATCAGATGGTCAATGTCTTCATGATTTAGGACCAAGTCAGTTCAAGAGAATCTTGTGGCCAAACCAGAATAAATTTGAATTTCTTAGATTTACTCTGGCCAAGCTGTCACCCATAGGAATGAACTGGACTCTGATTACTTTTAGGGGGAAGAAAGAAACCATTATGTCTGTAGATGATCAGGACAAAATTTGAAATTTTAAAATATCTATGTAATCTTATAATTCCCTTTTCCTTTTATGCTGATCGTACCTAGGAAATGGTTATGACGATAAAATCCCTTGGTTTTGCTGCATTCATTGATTAAATTTTTAATAAGTTGTGTGAAGAGGTGAAGGAAGATAAGAGTTTTAACTTTGAGTTGAATTTTGAAAAGGTTGTTCCAATGCTTGACAATACTGAATGCCTTTGGATAGGAGGGACTGTAGACTGTTGATTGGATATGTTTAATATTGGCCATGCAAGGTATTTGTTCATTTCATGTACACTAGTCACTAGGGGATTACATGGATGGCTAGGAATCATTTTGTTCCATTTCTGACTTCTCAGTCCAAGATTATGGTTGCCTTTTCTTCTCTGGCTCCAGCTAATAACCTAGATTTAGGCCTTTGCTAATTCCCTATTTACCACACTGCCAGGGCTTTTGCCTACATTACCAGTATTTTCAGTGAGCCCTGTGCTTTAGCCCTGTCTGCTATGAAAGTTTGTAGGAGAGTGAGTTAGGTACTTGTGCCCAACAGAGCTGTGAAAATTCAAGTCTTTCCCTTTCCTTTTAAGTTCTCTTACAAGTCTTATTTGTCAAAGCAGATGGGGATAAGGTTGAAGTCCTCTGGACATTAACTAATTCTGACACCAGTTGGGTGTCTTAAAAACTATCAAATTCAATTTTGATGCTACCCAGAGTATCATTAGACCCCATAAATTTAAGGGGTTAGTACTGCAGAATTACTTGTACTTGAGACACCAGTATTGGCTCCTTACAATACCCATATTTCTATCTGATTTAGCTACAAATTCAGGGGTTTCCACAAATACTTCTATAGAGTTGATCGTTTTTCTAGAACAGGTCACAGAACTTAGTGAAACTGTTTACCAGTTTTATAAGGGTGCAAATGAACAGCCAGTTGAAGAAGTTCATAGGATAAAGTCTAGTACGGTTCTGAAAATAGAGGCCCTGTCCTGTGGAGTTGGGGTTACACTACTTTCCTGGCATATGAATGTGTTCAGTAGTCCAGAAACATTTTCAACCCAGTTAGGGGTTTTTAGGGAAGGTTCCTATTAAAGCAGTATTGGTTAAATCATTGGCTTCTGATGATTAACTCTCCAACCACCCACCTCTCACAGGTGATAAGGAGTGGGGTAGAACGTCCCAAGCCTCTAGTCCAGGTGTTGAACAGTTCCCATACCCTCATTGGAACAATCAGGAAATTCAAAGGTTTTAGGAGCTTTGTCCCAAGGAACCTCAAGACAGAAGAAAATTTCTTTCTGTGATAACTACATAGAGATAGAATGCTCTGTGGCAGGAATCAAGGCTTTGCAGTTGAGTAATCAACAACCAAAACACCTTTTGGACATGATATATAATATGATCTTAACTTTCCCTGCCCTCCCATCCCCAGAGCCTTGTGAATGCTACATGTCTATTTGACTTCTCAAGTTTATTAATTTTTAGGCTTTTGTAAAAGTTTCAGTTTATAACATTTCATTATCCAGCTTTAAACTCTGTCTCAAAAAAGTAAAAAATGGGTTGGGGATATAGCTCAGTTGGTAGAACGCTTGCCTAGCAAACACAAGGCCCTGGGATCAATCCCCAGCACCACAAAAAAAAACGTGCTGGGTATATAGCTCAGTGATAAGGGCCACTGGGTTCAATCCCAGTAACAACAACAAGAAGATAATAACGGTGATAACAAATGAAAATATGTACTGAGGTACTTCTTTATATGTCAGGCACTGCCCAATTTTGTTACATCATTGTCTCATTAAATACTTCACTTCATAAGAGAAGGAAGGTACTTTGATTTATGTAAACAGAAGAAACCAAACATTAGAGAAATTTAGTTACTTTGGGAAAACTGTAGTTCCTGATGTTATCAAGATTTTGAACTCAGCATTGATTATAGAACCTTTTTTCTGTAATGCTTCAGAATATCAACACTATTTAGTCCTCTAAGTTTTTCTCCACCATTATCTACAGTTCCAAAATCTAGAAATCTGTGAAAAACAAAACTTTCCACAATCCATTTTGCATTAAAATATGAGGCTTCACATTGTCCCCTCCCCTTTATGAAATTCTATTTGGTGTGAGTATTCATGTTTACTGTTAAGAGATACTGTACATATTTGATTATGGGTATTTAATTATATTACATTTCTGTATGCTGTAAATTTCTTAAGAGTTTTAGGTGAGGAATCAACAGGTACTCTTTTCCTAGCTTTATTTGGATCCATTGTTAGAAATACTATTGTTTAACATTTGTTCCTGTATCAGAACCAAGCCCTAAATTATGGTGATCATATGATTTATCTTAATGTTTAGTATGGTTTGACCTCTTGATTTTCAATATTTTTTCTATGACTCTATGTTTATATTTACAGATAAATTTTTAATTCATTTGGCTCTTCAGAGGATGATAACTTACTGGTTCGTTGGTTAGGCTCACATTGAATTTGTAATCAAATTTAGGGAGGAATTAATATGATGTCCAGCTTTTTGGTTAGTGATAGGATTCACATTTTCATGACATTCTTGCCAGAATTCTGAAGTGATTCTTTCTTTCTTTCTTTATTTATTTTTTAAATTTTATTTCTGTACATCCTGGCTCCTTAGTGTTAATTTGTTTTTTATTATAAAAGTCAACTTGCATTTTACTCTTGTTTTTGAAGCAGCCCTAAAACTTTTACTTCACATTTTTTTTTTTACATTTATTAAAATGTAAGTAATTGCTGCATTGAATTTGGTTTTTGGTAAATATATACCACAGTACATCCATAATCACAATCTAAGTTTACTTTTGTGTGTATGTTGTGCTGGGAATTGATTGAACTTAGGGCCTCTTGCATGCTGAAGCCTCTACCACTGAGGTACATCCTCAGCCCCATTAGGGTGGCCGATAATCCCAGCTTCTTGGAAGGCTGAGGCAGGAGGATCCCAAGTTCAAAGCCAGCCTTAGAACTTGGTAAGGTCCTAAGTAAGCAACTTAGCAAGACCCTGTCTCAAAATAAAAAATAATAAAAGGGTTCATGTAACATGATTTTTAAGAAATTAATTTACATTGTATCGTGTATCAGTGCTTTTTTTAATCATACGGTTTTACCAGTGTCTTTACCGATTTACCAATTGGCATTGAAATTTATTGCCGTTTTTTGCTATCATGAATAATGCTGTTGACTATTAGTATGAGTCTGTGTAGTTACCTGGATGTAGAATGGCTGTTTACAATAGTGAACAAATACATATGCCAAGCATGGTAGTCTACTCCTATAATCCCTGCTACTTGAGAGGTTGAGGCAGTACATTACAAATTCAAAGCCAGCCTGGGTAATTTAGCACCTATTTTCTATAAAAGGACTGGGAGGTAGCTCAGTTGATAAGAGTGTTTGTCTAGCATGCGTAAAACCCTGAGTTCAATCCCTAGTCCCGTTTAAAAAAAAAAAAAAAAAAAAAGTGAATTTATGTTTCACTTTTTTAAGAGTTGCCAAACTGATATGTAAAGTGGCTGTACCATTTTATATTCTTATTAGTGGTGTACGAGGGCTCCAGTTTTATCACATCTTACCACTAGTGGGTATTATTTTTTAAAGAAATTGGAAGAGACTTTTTAAAAACCAGAGAGAGGGAGAGATGGAAAGAGAATGAATATGAGAGGTTACACACACACACATAATCTTACTCCCATAATACTTTTTCTGTTATACTTCTTACTATGTATTTAGGTTTTATTTTGGTGTCATTTTCTTGTAGCCAAAAAAAAACAGCATATATTATAAGGTAGGTCTGCTAGTTCCTAGTTATCTTGGTTTTTGTTCATCTGGAAATGTCTTTGCCTGTACTTCTGATGAAATTGTTTTCCTGAATGTAGGGTTAGGTGACCCAGGTGATGGTAATTTTTACTAAGACATAGAACCATATGAAATTGATGGATAATTTTTGAACGTGTTTAAATTTGAGATGTTCATGAGACATCAATCTGAAATCAGCAGACCTCTTAGAGTTCAGGTGAAAGACCTGGACTGGAGAGAGAATCTGGATTATTCAGGATGTACTTAAATGTTGGGAGTAGATGAATGCATCCAGTGTATATTTGATACAATAAAAGAATACAAGAACAGGTCATAAAAATTGAAGAGATGCTTTTCACTCTTTTCTGGATAACAGGAAAAAACCAGATGTCCAAAAATAAAAGGAAAAAAGAGCATTTTATTTTATTTTTTTTATTTTTTATTTTTTTTGAACCAAGGATTGAACTCAGGGACACTCAGCCACTGAGCCACATCCCCAGCCCTATTTTGTATTTTATTTAGAGACAGGGTCTCACTGAGTTGCTTAGGGCCTCGCTAAGTTGCTGAGGCTGGCTTTGAACTCGCTATCCTCCTGGCTCAGCCTCCCAAGTCGCTTGGATTACAGGCATGCGCCACCACGCCCAGCGAAAAAGAGCATTTTAAAAAGGAAAGACCCTTGGTTGATATTTAATGTCACAGAAAGGACAGATTGATTAAAGATTAAAAGAGGACCATAAAGCCAGGCATGGTGGCACATGCCTGTAATCCCAGCCACTTGGGAGGTTGAGGCAGGAGGATTGCAAATTGAAGAACAGCCTCTGCAGTTTAGTGAGGCCCTAAGCAACCATGTCTCAAAAAGGTCTGGGTTGCAGATGTAGCTCAGTGAGAGAGTGTTTGCCTAGCATGCACAAGGACATGGGTTCAATCTCCAGTACCACAAAATAGGGCTCGGGATGTGACTCAGTAGTACAGTATTAAAAAAAAAAGTCCATAATTTAGTATGAAAGATGAGAAAGGCTGCATAAACAGATTGATTGGGGAGGTACATAGTTTTCAAAGTGCAGTTGTGGGGTGTTGGAAAAGTGTAAATGAGAGGCTATTGGAAATGTAATGGGAGAAGTAAGATAATAGAAATGGAAGGTATAAAACCAGTGATGTCTTTCTATCCTTGGCCTTCCTAGAAGACAAGTAAGGTATACCTTTGCTTCTTCCTGTTGACAATATTGTTGGGGTAAAATAACTGCTAAAGCCATTATTTGGAGAGTAACAATTTGTGGTTTAAAATATTTGTAACCAGTGAAACTTAACTCTCAGTACAGAGAACACATTTTCTCTTACTTAAGAGTGATAGTTTTTGTAGTTTTAAATTTATATCAACTTTCAGTATTCAGGACCTTAACCCATAAAGCTTAAAACAAATAAATAATAGCATAGTTGAATTATTGGATCAGTTTTCTGGTGAGTTAAGTGCAGTCGTGGTGGGAAATTAATTTAACTGTCCCATCTTGGACATCTTTTTAAATTTAGTTTTTGGTGGACAGTGTAGTGTTGCCTATTTTTTTTTTTTTTAAGTGGTTTCTTCCCCCTAATGTTCAAAGTATATTGTCCATAGATGGAAAGGATCTGTCTTATTTTTTAATATAATAATAGCTTAACTGATTGAGATCATAATTTGACATGGGGAGAGAATACAGGAGTGACTCAGTCCTTTCAAAGTTTTCAACCTGAGCAGAAGGCACTGATGAGAAGTTCAAATTTTCTACTTTAGAGCAAATTTCAGCTAGTTAATGGATATGAAATTATGGGGAATGGAGTTTGGAGGATTTGTGTGTGAAGTAATAAGCTGTTGAGAGGTAATATTAGGGCTTCCTTATTTAGTCTGTGATAAAAGGGTTAAAAAGAGTAACATTTGGCCACAGCTTTAAGAGATGTAACTAACTTTTGTGCTAGATGGCTTAACAAAGATAAAAGAGAATTTATCCCATTCTCTTGGGCCAGCTGAGCAGTAAATGAGGCGACAGAATAAAGAGAACAAGTTGTACAGTTGATCCTGAGTTAGAGCTAGATAACTAAGAGTTAGGATGATGAATCTTAAAATGACTGATGGTGCAAATATAGGCAGAAGTTTGAGTACACTAATGTTGGTCCTGAAGGTTCTAGCACTTGGAGGGCTGTTCTGATGATTGTTCTCCCACACAAAAACAAGGGTTATTTTTTGCGTCACCTTAGCTTTATAATGGCTGAAATTCACTGCTTACTAGTGTTTCTAAGGCTGAGAATCACTGAGGTTGAATTATGTGAAGAAATGTCTTTAAGACCTGGAATTTTTATTTTTTTACCTGAAGTATTAGTAGCCTTCCTAACCCAGTCCATTGTATTTTATTCAAAGGTGTATGAACATGGAAAAATTATCCTGTCATGCTAATTTGTTTTAGAATCTCAGAGTGAAGTCATGCAAAACATGGGGATATTTGTATTTTGTGGGATCCAGAGATTCCAGACAGCCAAAATTATTTCTTTACTCCTTTCTTTTTATCAATGAGAAAGGAGGAAGAAGTTTACTTTTAACTTTTTAACTTTGTAATATTTCCATGTAAATACGTTTGTTATTACAGTTTGGAGGAATGTTAATATTTATTGGTGACCTGCTAAGTTGAAATTCAGTGATGATGGTATTGGTACATTTGGTGGAATTGGGGCTTTGTAGATTTTTCCAAACTAGCTTCCTTAGGACTTAAAGCATTGTTTAGTAGGAGGCTAGCCTGGGCAAGTTCATAACTTGTCTCAGAAAAAAAGAAAGAGAAAAGAAGTGGTAATTTATAATTCAGTAAGTAAAAGGCTTGGATTGTATACCTGAATATTTCCAAATTAGGATTTTCAAGTTATGAGTAGGACATAGTTTTCAAGCATTGTCAGTAACTAATATACTAACACAGAAGTCTTTTTGTCATTTAAAAATCAGGTACTCAACCCAGATTCTTTATGGAATTAATTCAGAAGTAGGTATAAGAAAAGAAGAGATGGAGAAGAGAAGAGCAGCTTGAAAGCTCTTGTTATTATTCCCCATCATCTTTGCCGTTACCTGATTGAAAATCAAGTAAATTTGATTGGCCAAGCAGTTAGCTCCTCTGCTCTCTAACTTTATGAAAACTTTAAAATTAGATTTATAGGTAGCCTGTTGTCTGAATTGACAACAGTTGAGTTGAAGAGATAGTTATTTGACTACTTCACTTCGGAAGTTTGGACAACTGGGTAATTCCTCATAGTTTTATAGATAAAACTGTTATCTGTTTATACTCCTAACAGGAATAGACAAAGATTATATCATTAGATTGTGGTTTTTTTTTTTTTTTCCTTTTCATTTTTGCTTGTTCTATGGACTACCTTGTTCCAATTTGCATTTTCTTTTTTCTAATTTTTTTCACTTTTTTCCCAGTCTACATTTTTTTTATTACTAAAGAAACTAGGTATGTTTTCATTTGATTTTTAGTTCTTTATTTCTTTGAAAATTGCTTTTTGTATTCATTTTTTTTCCTCTTTGGTTGTCCTTATTTGACTTATACAGCTCATATTTATTTCAAAATTTTTTTGTTGAATATTTTTCTCAAAATATGTACATCAGCAATTTTTCTATATTGTACCAAAGTTTTTCAAGTCATGTTTATAATAGTTTCTGCATTTTAGATTTTGCTTAAGAAAACCTTCCTTGGGAATATGAAAATATTCTGTATTTACTTGGCTAAACAGTGTTGTTTCAG
>JAJEJO010003795.1:128795-176223 GCA_020662805.1 Glaucomys volans | reverse complement strand
ACATGCTCACCACTGAGCTACGCTTGCACCCTCCTGATGTTCTTTAATTGCATAGAGTTTACTTTAATGGTCAGTCTGTGAAAGAGGATTCTAATTTTACTTTTCTTTTTTCTGGTATATGATCTCACCCCCCCCCCCCCCCATTGATTTAAAATGCTATCATTAATCAAAGTAAATTTCTGGTTATACATGCCTATAATTAGTATGATTTATTTCTTTTCATTTCATTTTGTTTAATTTTTTGTGTGTGTGATGTTAGGCAAATGCTCTACCATTGAGCTGCACGCCCCCAGCAGTATATTTTATCTGGCAAATGTCCGTCCCTGCACGCTCATCTCCTATTTTTTTTTTTTTTTTTTCCTTCAAAAATTTTTTTGGGAACCCCCCCCAACCTATATTGAGAATTGAATCCATGGGTGCTTAACTGTGGAGCCACATCCTGAGTCCTTTTTATTTTATTTTATTTTGAAACCAGGTCTCCCTAAGTTACTTAGGACCTCACTGTTTCTCAGGCTGGCTTTGAACCTGTGATCCTCTTGCCTCAGCTTTGAGAGCTGTTGGGATTATAGACAGGTGCCACCCTTGTTTTAGGGGCAATTCTTAAAAATTTTTCCTTTGGGATGGCCCAGGTTCATTTGTGAAGGTAAAAATTTAATAAATATTGGGAGGTTTGATTGTGATTTTATCAGATTAGTACATAATTGGATAGTATTGGTACTATAATAACCATTATAAACAATTGGGTCATCTATATGTTGCCAATTTTTTGGACTAGTTATTGCATATTTTAAACATTTTTGTTTAATGCAGAAAACCTAGAAATAAATCTAGGGAACTTAAAATTGAAATCTTACCTGATATTTCTTCTCTGATTATCTTCTCTGATACATTTCTACTGTAATGATCCTTGAGTTAAACATTTAAAGTTCTTGGAAGTAAGTTGCAGTGTTACAAATTTCTGAAATTACATTTGAGTATTGTAAGCATATTTACCTCCATGTTTATAATTTGTTTTAGTCGTCTTTGAATTTTGAGAAACATTCTGAAAATTTTTCATGGACGGAAAATCGTTATGATGTGAATCGTCGAAGACACAACTCTTCAGATGGCTTTGATTCTGGTATTGGACGTTCTAATGGAGGTAAAATTTGCTGAGAAAAGATGAGGATAATTTTCATAGTTTTTAAAGGATGCTCTGATTGCTATTCAGTCTTTAAGTGTAACTATCTTTGAATTTATGTTACTTTACTGTTACCAAATGAAGGTAATTTTGGAAGGAAAGAAAAAAATGGATGGCGTACGCATGGCAGAAATGGTACTGAAAACATAAATCATCGAGGAGGATACCATGGTGGAAATTCCCGTTCTCGTAGCAGTATTTTCCATTCTGGAAAAAGCCAAGGACTGCATGAAAACAACATACCTGACAATGAAACCGGAAGGAAAGAAGATAAAAGAGAACGCAAACAGTTTGAGGCTGAGGATTTTGTAAGTTTCTTGTTATTTTATTACGAAGGATGTTTCTCCAAGTGTCTTTTTAGCATCCAGACATGCTTAGGTTTTCTTAGTAAAACTCATTTTCTGTAAGGATCACACTTGACAAGCATTTGTCTAATTACTTTGTAAGCTATACATTTTGCAAAGGATTTTTTGTTTACCCCACATTCCCAACCGACTCCTGAACATTTGGTGTATTTATGTCAGCTTTTATTCCTTATAGAATAATTTATTCCTTATAGAACTTTATTCCTTAAAGTTGAACAATTTCCCTTAGAGTAGTAGCTGAGTTTAATGGCCTACTTGCATGTGCAGTGTAACATTATATTTAAAAAGCTTAAAGCTTATCAAACTTTTGGAAACCGGATGTAACCTGTACTTGTTTTTATTAACTGAGAAGTAGGTCTTGCTGCCTATACCAGGCTGGTCTCTAAGAAGTGGGCCCAAGTGATCCTTCTGCCTCAGCCTCCTGAGTGGCTGGGACTAAAAGAGCTACCATGACTGGCTGCAGTATATTTATTTAGATTGTTGCTTTTATTTTTTAATTGTTTTGTTTGTTTTTGGTACTGGGAATTGAATCCAGGGGCACTTACTTAGTAACCACTGAGCCACATTCCCAGCCTTTTTTATTTTTTATTTTGAGATAGGTCAGAGTTGCTTAGGACCTCACCAAATTGCTGAGACTAACTTCTGATTTGCAATCCTCTTGCCTTAGCCTCCTCAGTCACTGGATTATAGGCATCAGCCACCACACTTTGCTCATCTATTTATTTTTAACAAATATTTGAAATTATTTTTTTTTGCAGTGCTGGGGATAAAACCTAAGACCTTGCTTGCCCTTACCAGGCAAGCAATTCTACCATTGAGCTACATCTCTAGCCCTCTGGCTTCGGCTTTTAAATAATACTTGATTATTTAAATATGAGTCTTAAGCTAATCCCAGGATCGCTTTCATGTTTTGCAGCTATTTCTTTCCCAATTCAACGTTTTTTTGTTTGTTTGTGGTAAGGGAGGGAAGACAAATTGTTTTACTAGGTCAGATGCAATTAAAAATGTTGACTCCACTGTAATTGTAATACCAGTGGCTCGAGAGGCTGAGACAGGAGGATCATGAGTTCAAAGCCAGCCTCAGCAATTTAGCGAGGCCCTAAGCAACTCACTGAGACTGTGTCTCTAAATAAAATACAGAATAGGGCTGGGGATGTTGCTCAGTGGTGGAGTGCCCCTGAGTTCAGTCCCCAGTACTGGGCCAGTTGCGGGGCCGGGGGGTGGGGTGGTGGTGGTGTTGATTCCATCATAGTTTTTTCCTCTTCCTAAATCTAACAATATGGCACCTCCAAACAGTGTGCTCCTCGGGTTACAGAAAAAAATGATCTAGTGTGCAATTCTGCTTTTCTTCTTGTTCTTATGATTCATTCCTGATAATTTAAATCTTTTCTACTATAGGTAGGTACAGTTTACCCTTTACCTTTGTTATATTTGTTGTTAATTCTTATTCATTATATATCTGACTGTATGAGGCAGTTGCTGGTCTTGGTACAAAGAATATATAGGTGAATAAGACAAGCAAGAGTTCCCACTCACTGAATTTCTATTCTAATAGTAGCATTTAGAACATAAAAAGAAAAAGTAATTCATACTTTGCAAAGAATTTAGAGAGGAAATAAGTATGTGAGTACTTTGGGAAGTTGAGAGAGGCTTCTCTAAGAAATTGTCATTTAATCTGGAACTTAATAGGGAAAGGAATAAGTTGTTAAGTGAGTAAGGCTTGTAGCTCTGTGATAGAACATGTATGAGGCTGTGGGTTTAAACCCAGAGCCCCCCAACCCCAATAATAAATAAATAGAGGAAGGAATAAGGGAAGAGCTAGTGCAAAGGATTTTAGGTTAGTTAAAACAAACAAACAAACTATTCCTGAAAGTATTTTAGTGGTAGAAGGAAGACCAAAAAGAGAGTGTTTAAAAAATGAAGACTTGAACTTGCCAGCTGAGATGAATGAATGCAAATGGTTTGGGGTTGTCATTTGGAAGTAGTTTAGACAGATGGCTTTAAGCAAGGAAAGAATTTGGTAGGTTGGATCTAGGGCAGGGGAGTGATAAGGGAAAAGAAGAATAAAAGTTTACTTTTAATGTGGAATTTGTATCTTTCCATTTGAGTAGTTATTTTTTCTGATAATCACCATAAAACTGAATTTTTATAGCCAAACTGATAAGTAGTGCTGTTAGTTTTGTGAGGGTTAAATGAGTGAGTAGATGAATCAAAAACAGTGAACAACACATAGTAAATACTTAATAAAAACTAGTTGTTGCTGTTGTTATTACCCCCATTCTCCACCCCCAAGGTGGTGGTTATTTTTATAATCCTAGACTTGGAATATAGATAGTGTAATTTCTAATTATGTATTTAATACTATGATTAAGACATAAACACATCAATCCACCAATAAAGTCTTAACTGTACTTAGTTTGTATCTTTGCAGGAACGAATCATACTGCTAGGCATATAGTCTTTTGAGGCTTTACAATAATGTTAGTTCAGTGCTAATATTTACTTTGGTGGGTGATTAAAATGTTTATAGTTGGGTTAATTTTATTTGATATGTATTGTTTTCTTTAAATGAGGTAGGCTGTGTGGCTAGGTAATATGAAGAAGAACACAATACTAGAAGTTTTAAGATTCTAGATATCTAACAAGATTAGAGTTAGAGCTGGGCGCAGTGGAGTACACCCGTAATCCTAGTGTCTCAGGAAACTGAGGCAGGAGAATCATCAAGTTTGAGGCCAGCCTCAGTTTAAGGAGGTGCTAAGCAACTTTTTGAGATCCTGTCTAAAAATAGAAAAAGGACTCAGTGGTAAAGTGTTCCTGGGTTCAGTCCCTAGTACCAAACAAACAAACAAACAAACAAACAGATTAGCTTTAGAGAACCCATTCAGTGCTCATCTCTTTTCTTGTTAATGATTCAGAGCATCACTTGTTGAAATAAAAATTTGCATCTTCTTTTGAGAATGTTTTCACTAAAACAGTCCAGTGACAAAATGCTAATAGAATTGGGAAGTAGTCTAATTTTTCTCTTTTGTGATCACAATTTTATGTTGAGCAGTGATTAAATCTGAGATTGCAAACATTTTCTTGTTTGCTGCTGTGGTGTGTGCACATTCATGTGTGGTTGTTTTTGTGGTGTGAGGGGCTCAAACCCAGGGCCTCACCCATGCTAGGCAAGCACTCTGCTACCACCAGGCCACACTGCCAGCATCTCCTCTTCTCCCAGCTTTCTTCTTCCCATAGCCATGGATAAGGATAAGGTACATTTCCCCTCCTAGTAACAGTGGTTATCAATAAGGGTTTTAATGGTTAATGGTAATTTCTAAGTAAGGCTTATCAGTAATTAGTCATTAGTAATTAAGTTATTGTGCAATTGCTTTTTAGAAGCATTTCTTTTTTAAATGGGAAATGTTTGATTACTTAAATTTTTTTTTTTAAATTTAAATTTTCTTCCAGCCATCTTTAAATCCTGAATACGAGAGAGAACCAAATCAGAATAAATCTTTAGCTGCAGGTGTATGGGGTAAGTGCTTTTTGATCTATCTTTTGCGGGGTACAGAATGTTGGTATTTGTAGGTTTCCCTTTCTTTTCTTTCCTTTTTTTTTGTTTTTCTTTTTTAAATAAAAAGGCTAGAATAAAACTTTGTTTAAAATACCTGTTTTTGATGTGCTAAGCTACAAAAAGGCAACACTTTTAAAAAAAAGGAGATTTGGGGTAGAAGAAAAGTTTTACTTGAAATAGTTGATTTGCATGTTAGCACCAGTAAGTATACTCAGTTTGATTAAGGTTTTGGAAATAATTGTTGAGTTAATGTAATTTTGAGCACAGTGTAATAACGATAAACAAAAAAGTTAGTTTAAATTTTTAATTTATCATAGTTGAAAACTTAGTTAACTGGAAAGATAAGTACTTGTGATTATAGTTTGTCATGAAATTAATCTTTAACTATGGAAGTGGTTTATACATAATGTTAAAAATCTATAAATTTGTCTATGGAACTTGTCTCTTTGAAATTATTTGCCTTTTTAATTTTCAAAGTTTAATGAGAGTTTCTGATAATAATTCCCTTTTCTTTAAAACTGCTGAGAGTTTAATTTGATAGCATCTTACAGAAAAGTAAACTGCACTCATAGTACAAAGTAGACAGCTTTTAAAAAATTCAAGTGAAGTTTAAAATAATGGAAAATTTTATAATAAAAATTTTTATCAGATTGACATCTGAAAAATAAATTTAATTGTTTGATACAGATTCAAAGTGTTGTGTCCACTTTGAAACTTGTGCACATGTTCTTTGTATTTTCTATTGAATATTAATAACTTACTAAAACAAAAGGATTGTGGCTTATGATAGCATACTCCTCCTAACAATAAAGGCATTATTTTAAACTTTGCCACTTCCTGTGCTGTTCTTAATTGTATTTATGGGGTGAAACTCTGAGGAATTATTTTGTTTTCTTTTATCTCCCTCTTTACTTAAGGGCTTTTTGAGGGTGGGGGTGGGGGTGGTCAGCCACTTTTGTTAGAACCATGTGAATGGCATTGTTTTTTCTGTATTGCAAATTAGTATTTCTACCACTCTCCCCAGGCCTACACGCCCAGACACACACATACCCAACCAAAAAAATCTCCCAAGCTCCTCTCTTAGGTATGTTTCCTTATTATTCAGTTTTTCTGGGAACAGATGATTGCATAAGAATATAGAACCACCTGGAAGGTGTTAAATAGAATCTCTAAGAAATTAGGAAATTTGGATTTTATTAGACTGGAAGTAAATTTAAAAAGTCAAGAATGTCAGTGAGCATTTGTCATATAAAACTACCTGTAGATACTATTGGTACTGATCCTTGGTTGACTTAATTTTAGAAATGATTTAAAGGCAAAGACATCTTTTGAAAATAATGAGACTAAACTGTATTAATATAAGGATTTTGGTTCTACTGTTTCAAGGTTGATCTAAGAATTTTGAGTTATTAGTTGAAAAGATGTTTAAATGGAAGGTGTATTTATGTGTGTAGGTAAACTAAAAAATGTGTCTGCATTTATAAAAAGAAAAAGAAAAACGGTTAATTATGGCATGGTTAATTGTTAAATTCCCAGTACTTCCCATAAGAATACAATGAAACTTTTCATTGTATCACACTTCACTATACCTCTCTCACTTTCCCCCTGGGTTCCCAAGTATTGTTTTCCTCATTGCAACATTTAGAATAGCTATGTTCCTGAGGAAGACGAGAGAATTTTAGGAAAGACTTCAATAGAACTTTTCTAGTGCTACTTCCTTCCAGGTAAGTAAAAATTTACTAATGAAAATGTAATCTATATAAAAAGAAAATGATTTATTCCTGAAACTATGACTTTTATATAGCAAAAATTGGTAGATTCTAAACATTGTATCACAATTAAAAAGAAAAAAAACCTCGAGGGAAAGTAAGCCATTTAAAATAAAGTTAACTTTGATTTTAATTGTATTTAGAACTCAGTTGGTTTTATTGGAAATGCCTTCATGCAGCTTATACTTGTGATTTCTATATAGTGCTTTGTCTTAACCAGGACCACAGCTGTTTGGTACATAAGAGTAATGGTCATTAAATAATCTGTCTTCATGTTTTTAATAATAAAACAGGAATTCAAGATTCTTTAGTGGGTTTCTGAGAATTTAAAAAATGATTGTGTTGTTCAATTATTTGGGGAGTGAGAAAGAGAAAGAGTGATGTGTGTTTAAATATGTGTATGCAATTTGAGATGCAGTTAGTGGCTTTTGACTTACAAATTTTCATAAGCCCCATTGGCTGTTTTTATGTCAGAGTGACCCAGTATTCAGCAACATATCTTTGGCAGAACTTTCTTAATATTTGTTGCTTAAGATAGTAAAGGAATGAAAAATTTCAGTCACTAGTAATTAACTTACTAATAAACATAGTCTTGTTTCAGTTCATAATGTGTATTCCTTGATAATTTGATGAACTTACCTGAACCTTGCTTTTATTTGATGTACTACTTACAAGCATAAAAATTCCCTATTTTGTTGTTGTTGTTCAGCCTTGAAAGCAAATTATTGACCAATTCATAAAGATGGATTGGTTGTTCTCCCCCCCCCCCCCAAATTCCAATAATACTAGCCAGACTCACTCAAGTAGAGTGATGTACTTGGCATTGAACAAGGTAGATAGTGATGAAAAAAAAGTGAGGTTGTTTTTTGGAAGTTTGATAAATAGACTAAAGAAAGGGAATAATTTTTGAAGGTATTATGCTGATGGATCATTTTATTTAAATATTGAAATGATCCCATTTTCTGTAATGTCTTTCTCATGAAAACAGTTAAAATTATAGTATTGGAAGAACAAAAAAGTAATGTGACACATGTTCAGAGGTTGAGACGGGGAAAAATAGGGTGAAAGTAGACAACTTAATTCACATACATTTCATTTGACAGAGTTAGAATTATCACTTGTTTATCATGTTTACATTTTCATGGCCTATTTCTCTAAGCCTGTTCTTTGAGTACTATTGGAAACCTTATTTAAAGGAAAATGTATTGGTTGCTATTGACACAATTAGTGAAATTCCTTTGATTAAAATTTTCATAGTATGTGAACCAAAACAGATTAATAAATTTAAAAAACTAGCAAAATTGACATAGGACCAATATTTTTAAATATCTTTTAAAATAATTTTGGCTGGGGTTGTGGCTCAGTGGTAATGCGTTTGCCTAGCATATGTGGCACTGGATTTGATCCTTAGCACCACATAAAAATAAAGCATTGTGTCCATCTACAACTATAAATGAACAAACAAATAAAAAACAATTTTTTAGCTGGGCATTTTGGCATGAGCCCACATTCCCAGCTAATCTGGAGGCCAGCATGAGAACCTGTCTCAAAATAAAACAAAATGAAAATGGCTGGGAATGTAGCTCTGTGACATAGTGCCACTGGGTTCTATTCCCAATGCTGTGTCAGCATCCCCCCTCCCCCCCAAAAAAGGGATTTTTAACCACATCATTTTTCTATACTAAAATTTGTATTCACATTAGGAGTTTATTTGTTTGGTACAGATCCCTCTGAGTCCGATAGGTGGAGATTGCCATTTATGACCAAGTTTTCTTCAAATTAATTTGAAATATTATTAATTAAAATATTGTTTACCTTTCACTTGCTTGTGTGCATTTGTTTACAGATTAAATTTGCCTCTTTTGTTAAGAGAGAGAGGAGTCTAAGCTACTCTCTTCAATGATAGTGACCCTGACTTGACTTTGTAGTGCATACTTAGAAGCCTCTTATCCAGAACATTTAGTATAATATTTTTTTGTTGAGAATGGTAAACATTGTTAACTATCTGGCTTGGTAATATCTTAGTTTGCATTTTCACCAGTAATGTAGTGGTTAAGAACACTGGTTTAGAATCAAGTAGATAAAGTTCTAATCTTTTACTTACTGGTTACTTAGATTTTGGATATATAATTTAATTTCTGTGAAATGAGGATGATTACAATAATGATAAAAAGCATCTTTAAAATTAAATTGTCTACTATTCAAAAACATTTTTAGGTCACAGGTATTTAGTGTCAGCTAATTATTTTGTTCAAATCCCCAGTAAATGGAAGGAGATTCTAGTTGGGGTTATTAAAAGGCAAAAATGAAATTTCTGGATTTTCAGTCAAAGAAAGAAGTACTTAATATAGTGATTGAATCAGAAACTGTGTACATAATAGGTAGCTTTGCAGAGAGTATAAAGAAAAGAAGTTGAAGAATTGAGAAGTGACCTTTCAATTATCTGTGACCAATTTGCTTTTTATTTTATGTAGCAGTATTCTAATTGTTTTCTGAAGAATGGGATTACTTTTCTTCCACTTTTGATGTCCTATTTAAGGAATAAAACTAATGCTTCTATTCATAGGTGTGGGGAGAGCATGAATTAGAAGACAAAAAGTTACTCATTGTCAGATTACAGTTATTTTTGAGGTTAGAGAAAAATAATGATTTGAAAATCCAAGACTTATATTTACCTTCAAGTTTTTTTTTTGACTTAAAATTGAGTGTGAGAATACTTGGCTTACAATAGCTTGAGACAATAAACATGCAACTTATAGAAGGAAGTCACTGAGGTCATTTATTATAAAAATACAGGTGTTAAGGTTTTCTCAATAATAAAAGATTAAGCACTTTGAGTCCTCTGCATTATGTTTATCATTTGACAAAGCAGACATTGAATAATATTTGAATCTAAAAGCTTAAAACCTGCTGGGTGTAAATGGCACACACCCGTAATTGTAGCTGCTTGGGAGGCAAGGCAGTAGAAACCAAGTTCAAGGCCAGCCTTGAGCACTGATCCAGATCTTGTCTCAAAATAAAATTTAAACAAAAGGCTAGGTATTAGCTGAGTGGTAGAGAGCCCTTGGGTTCAATACCCAGTATTAACAAAAATAAAAATAAAGCTTTAACACCTTGAAATTTTGTTCCAAAAACAGTTCGTGGAGATAATCTCTGAATACATAGAAAATGAAACATAAAATGCAAATTGAAAATTTCTTTCATCCCTTCCATTACTTATAGGCAATTATTGCCATTAAGAACACTTTTGTATTCTTAAATGAGGTGTTAGGTTATTCACCATAGTTAATTTACAACATAGATTGATTTTTTTTCCCCTCATTTTTATTTACTCTTAAATGTTAACCTAAAATTTTTGGAAAAAGACACTTTGAATTGTAAGTATATAGAAAGCATGGCTTTTTTTTTTGGTAATTATTTAAATATTAAACATGCAGTAACTCTTAAAAATCTATTTTATAGATGCAAGATGAAGTAACATGCAAAGTTGTACAGTTAATAAGGTTGGAGCTAGTATTCAAATTCGGATAAATCTTTTGTAAAACGTATTAACCTGAGCTATAATATTTACATACAAATGCACAACAGTTTAGTTTTTACTTCTCTTATCTCGCAATCACTATCTTCCTTCAGGTATCTCTTTCACTTCTTACTTTGCCACCTACTCTTCAGTGAGTGATTTCTTAGGTTTCACCTTTCTTCTTTATAGGACATTCCATCATTCTTTGCACTGAGGACTCCAATGCACTTAGAAACACTAAGACAATATTTTTTGCTCCAAGGAATCCAGTTTTAGGAAAGGTGAAGTCTCTAGTCAGAAAAGATTTGAGGCTTGACGATAACATTTGCTTGCTTATCCATCTCTTCTGTCTCCCTAGTTTAAATCATTGATTGTATAAGATTTTTTTTTATTTCTTCTATCTTTAACCTTCCACATGGGATTGTTTTCTTTCTGTGTAAAATGCATTCTTTGGAATAGAATCTTCTCTTGGTGCATTATTTGATTTTATTTATCTGAAAATTTCTGATCTTTACCATATTTGGCATATCCAACTCTCAGATGTTGAGATTCTGCAGGGCAGAATGGATTGCTTCTTATCTGTTAATTCCTTTGTGCACATTCTAAGCTAAAGCTTTCCCTTTATATCTCCCTCCAGAAACGATCCCAGTCCTATTCTATCCTGTTTTATTTCACTTCCTTCCCAATTATAAGGGAAGGAAGATATACTTGTGTGCTTTGCCACATTGAAATAGAAATCTTCCTCGATCATGTTTAATCTTATTTAATTGTGGTATACAAAAAGAACAGTCCTGTGTTCAATACCTGGATTCCTTTGAGATGGGACCTTGCAGACACATAATTTTTGGTGTTTTCTAAGCATCAGTTGTTCCTCAGATTCTTAGACTTTATCTAATTAAGATTTTAAGTTCTAAGATTTTTTTCCCATATTTTATTGTTAATTAATTTCAAGACTTTTTTGGGGGGGGGTGGTACTGGGGATTGAACCCAGGGGCGATTTACTACTGTTTGCCCCCCTCTCCTTTTCATTTATTGTTTTTTGAGTCAGGGTCTTGCTAAGTGGGCCTCAAACTTATGATTCTTTTCCCTTGTCTCTCAAATGGCAGTTTTACCAGGTGTGTGCCACTGTGCTTAGCCTAGAACCTTTAAAAAATGCTCTATTCATGCTGTCGTCATGAGTTTTACCATAAGTGATCATTGAAAAATTTAGATTATGTAGCTTATTCTAATGTTCTTCATTGTTCTTTTTGATACCTTTGTTTTTTTTTATGTTATTATTTCGTTGTATAAATCTTCAGAAAAGCTATACACATTGGTGATAATACTTTTCTGAGTCCTTGTGTGCTTGAAGATTTTTTTTTTGGAACTGGAGATTGAACTCAGGGGCACTATTTTGTATTTCATTTAGAGACAGGGTCTTACTGAGTTGCTTAGCACCTTGCCCATGTTGAGGCTGGCTTTGAACCCAAGATCCTCCTGCCTTAGCTTCCCGAGCTGCTGGGATTACAGGCATGTACCACCATGCCCTGCTTAAGCTCTTTAGTAGGGCTTTTTTTAAGGTAGCCAAGAAATTGGACTGATTGCCCTAGATCAGCAAGTGCTAAATTTTTGGAAAAACAAACCTTAGTTTGTTCTAAGCCCTTATTCTCTTCAGAATGGCAATAGGTGAAGTGTACCATACCAGCTTGTTCTTTTTAGAGAGCTGGAAACTTCACATGAACCTGATATTCCCTCGAGGTGTTCTTGTATAGTTATGATGAGATGATCCAGTAGAATGTTTGGTATAGTTTTAGGGCACATTAGTACCACAGGTGTCTACCTAGCTCACCAGTTCATAGGATAGCTTTATTTAACATGTGGAGCTACTTTTAATTTAGATTTTCTGAGATTTCTAAGTTGATTCTTCTGAATTTTTCAACTATGAAACTGGTGGCTTTCAGAATTTTCTGAGGGAAGAAGGACATACTTCACACAATAAATGTGAACATGTATATATGTAACCCTGTTTGACTACACATAAAAATTGATTAAACTCTAGGAATAGTGTTTGATGCTTCTCAACAAGTGGAAGTCTTGAAAAGAGCCTACAGTTAGCAGTTATTCCTTAGTATCTTCAGAAAACATGGTTGAATTGATTGCCTTTGAACACACATGATGCCTTGAGTATAGTTAGATGGTTAGTAAATATTTGAATGAATTAGTATTATGAAAATAGGGTTCTATTTTAATACTTACTTTAACTAATTTAATATTTAGAAGTATAGGGAGTGTTACTCCATGCTTATTGATAATTTTATAAGTGAAGCGAATGAAAAAGGAATTGAAAATTTCAGTCTCTTCAAAATGGATAAGGGAAAAAAGACATGTATTTTGTATTCTACATGTTAAGAGTCATTAGGGTGAAATTTGCATTTTTTATAAGTTAATAAAAATGTTAGAATTTCATTTTGGTTTTCCAGTTATGTGTAGCTTAATTCATCTGTATTATTTGACATTGCTCAATTCTTGCTGTATTCTGTGGGATTATGTTTTAGCTTATTTCTTAAACTGGTATATAGTTTCATTTATTTAGCACAATAATTTTACCCAGGAAGCATCTGCTGTTAGTATTGTTTTAAAAATATAATCAAGCCTTGGAATATATTATTTGTAGGTGGATTTTTTTAAAAAAATCTAAAATTTGAAACTGTTTCTAACTCTTGTTTGTGCTTTATTTATGCAGAGTATCCTCCGAATCCTAAATCTAGAGCTCCAAGGATGCTGGTCATTAAGAAAGGTAATACAAAAGACTTACAGCTATCTGGATTCCCTGTAGTAGGAAATCTTCAGTCACAGCCAGTTAAGAATGGAACTGGTCCGAGTGTTTATAAAGGCTTAGTTCCTAAACCTGCTGCTCCACCTACAAAAGTAAGTCCAGAATTGTTACACATGCAAATTTTTAGTTGTTACCAGTTTATATATTTTGGGGGAAAACATTAGAAGCATTATATTATGGTGTGGGTGTTCATGGGTGCTAGCAGACTTCTAGATGGAAAGGATTGACCCACTGTATGCTATAAATTTTGTTGTCTTGTGTGTGTGTCTGTTTTTGTTGTTGTTTTGTAGTAGTAAAGGAAATTTATGAGTTTTGTTGTGCTTGTGGTACTTTTGATATGTTTGCTTAAAATATACATGCACGTTTTTGCGTGTATGTATATATTTACTTGGTTTCTCAGTTTTAGGTTTTTGAAATTCACATGAGTTGAAAAATCCACTGCGTTTGGACTTTGGATGTTTTTAATCTAAATATCAAATTTTCAATATATTTGTAGAAAAAGGAACAGAGAACTATGTAGGAATGATGAAGTAATACAAAAAAAACCTTTCTAAAAGCCAAATGTAGTTATCTTCATTGTGTTCATTTTATTTTTCTTTATTTTCTGTATTCTGTTTTTATAACCATTAATGTTTGTGTATTTTTCTTTAGCCTACACAATGGAAAAGCCAAACTAAAGAAAATAAGGTCGGAACTTCTTTCCCTCATGAATCTACATATGGTGTTGGCAACTTTAATGCTTTTAAATCAACTGCCAAGAATTTTAGTCCATCAACAAATTCAGTGAAAGAGGTAATTTCATTAAAATCATCATCGAGGAATGTAATTTTTTGTTGTTGTTGAGATGAGAGTTTCCTTTGTGTTGCCAAGGCTGGTCTGAAACTCCATGCTAAGTAATGGCCTCTCAAACTACAGGCATTTGCATCATGCCCAGCTGCTCAATCATGAGAATAATAGTGAATAAAATGCACAAATTATTCAGATACTTCCTCTTTTCGCTTTTTCTACTTTGTACTCTGAAAAGGTAGGAATGCAATATTAAATCCATTGACTGTTGGTGGCGCATTCCTATAATCCCAGTGGTTTGGGAAGCTGAGACAGGAAGTTCAAAGCCAGCTGCAACAAATTGTGAGGCTCTAAGCAACTCAGCAAGACCCTATCTCTAAATAAAATACAAACAAGGGCTAGGGATGTTACTCAGGGTTAGGTCCCCTAATTCAATCCTAGTACCAAAAAGAAAAAAAAGTTCAGTGAAAAATTCCAAACATCCTAGGCAGTAGAGAAAATAATAAAGTGAAGCGTCTGTGTACCCATTAGCTAGAGAAAGCTTTTTTTTTTTTTTTAAGAAAATAATTATGAAAATTGTAATTTTATTTGATGTTTGTAATAGTTATAGGGTTTAACCTTGACTAATAATGAGAATTTGTGCCATAATCTTGTTTTGGAATGATGGACATTTTATTAGTGTTAACAATGAGGTGCAGGGAGAGAGGAAGGGAGAAAAGTGGTAATTTTTCTTGCACTGAAATTGAGTACCTGGTAGCTCAAGTGTATTTCCCCACATCTCCACCGCCCTCCCACCCCCATTTGACTAGGTTTGAAACTCCTAGACCAGGGAGTTCCCTCAAGAGTCCAGGGACACTTGACCTATATTGTTGTAACTGAAATTGCTTTGGGTGCCATATTGGAACATCATAGTCCTCATGTACTATTTCTTTTTTATGTTCTCATTCATAGAATTTTTGAGCGGTAAGGATCAGCATTCCTAACTGGCTTATTGTACTTAGATTAATTATGCACAGACAGGAATGCCAACAGTTAAGCATTTTGTGGTCTATCTCCATGACTCAAAAAAGACTGTCACGTGGGGTTCTAATATTTTACTTTCTATTGTATTCTATGAAAACACTGAAAAACCAAAAATACTCAGGTTAATATCCATTTTTCATCTTTCCCTCTCTGTCCTTCCCCAAAAGTTTGCTGAAATCTAACCTGATAAACTGTGTGTGTGTAATCATTAAATAGGCTTTTTTGAAGGTATTATTCAAGCCCTAGAATTCTGGAACATAGTTTGAAAAGCTACTGTTGTGTATTATAGAAATATTTAAACAATTCCAGGATACATTTATAAAATATATTTAAACTCCTTATTTAGTATCATAGTCGTGCATATTCCAGACTTTCATTGTCTTTGGGTAAGAAAATTCTTTTGTTGACTTACTGAATGGGAAAGAAAAATTCTATAGGGATTAAGAAAAGTAGATGTTGAAAGAGATCTTACAACAGTTCTGCATTGTGAAAAAGGTAAAACAGAAAGCTGTGATAATTGTGAATTTTATATTGGCATTAGTTCTCTGGTTATATATTTATCAGTGTTTCTGAATTTCCTCCTAGTGTAATCGTTCAAATTCCTCTTCACCTGTTGACAAACTTAATCAGCAGCCTCGTCTAACCAAACTGACACGAATGCGCACTGATAAGAAGAGTGAATTTTTGAAAGCATTGAAAAGGGACAGAGTAGAAGAAGAACATGAAGATGAAAGCCATGCTGGCTCAGAGAAGGTAATTGAATTTGCAAAACTTGATTTTATATTAACATGTTAAATTATGTGGGCATATATTTAGGAACTCGGAATAAATTCTAATAGATTTTCAACTTAGAAAATGAAGGCCTAGGTAACCATTTGCATTAGAAATGGCTTCTGAAGTAGGTTTTTCTCATTATCTATTTTTTCATTTTCTAAGCAAAAAATTTTTCATTCCTGTTTAGGTATTTTTTCTTTTTCTCTGCTCTCACTCTCATTCTTTTGGTTTTGCTTTTGTTGAATAGATATGAATACTTAGGGCCAGAAAGTTTTAAGTATCCTTTCATCTTAGTTTTTCATTCATATGCGAATGTCTTCTAAATTTAATGATTGTAATTACTACATTTATGTATTCTAAATGGGAGTCCACCATGGATCTGTTAAAAAGTTGTTTGTAACTATATTCTTTAGAATCAATTTTTTTAATCCTCCCAATTTAGGATGAAGACTCATTTAATTTGCATAACAGCAATAGTACTCACCAAGAAAGGGATATAAACAGAAACTTTGATGAAAATGAAATTCCACAAGAGAATGGCAATGCCTCAGTGATATCCCAGCAGATCATTCGGTCTTCAACCTTTCCACAAACTGATGTTCTTTCCAGTTCACTTGAGGCGGAACACAGGTTAGTTTTTATTTTACTTTATTCTCTGGCATTTTTAATGTAAGATTTTGATATTATAGTACTTTTGTGTAATTGATTTTTGTGATGCTAAGGATTGAACCCAGGTTGTTGCACACACAGGGCGCTTTATCACTGAGCCAAACCCCAGCCCCTAATTCATTTGTTTTTGTCACATGTTTATTATATGCGATTTATATATGGTAAATTTCTCCTCTTCTAATTGTACAGATGATTTTGGTCTATTCAGAGATGTGCAACTGCTAATATAATCCAATCTTATAACATTTCCATTATCCCTGAAAGCCATGCCCATTTGCGTTTATTCCTCATTTTAAAACTCAGTCCTTGGTAATCAGTAATTTTTTCTAACATTACAGATTTTCCTTTCATGGATATTTTGTATAAGTGGACTCAAAATATGTAGTCTGCTGTGGCTGGCTTCTTGGACTAAGCATATTATTTTCAAGGTTGATTTGTATTTCAGCTTGTTACTTTTTTGTTGAGTAGTACACTGTATGGTTGTAGCACTTTTTGTTCATCAATTAATGGATATCAGTGTCTACTTTGTTATGGATAGTGTTGCTGTGAACATTCATGTACAAGTTTTTGTGTGAGAATTCCTTTATTTCTTTTGAGCACATACCTAGGAGTTGAATTCTGGACATGAGGTAACTCTGTGTTAACCATTATATCCTCATCAACAGTATACAAAAGTTCCAGTTTCCCATTGTTTTGCCAACAATTGATACCATCTGTCTTCAGTTATTCTAGTGAGTTTGAAGTGATTTTCTTTTTGTGGTTTTTACTATGCAGTTTCTTGATGACTAACAGTATTGAGCACATTTTGATCAAGGCACATTTTGCCTTTTACATGTCATCCTTGGGTGAAACATGTATTCAAATACCCTCCCTGTTTTTAAATTGCATTCTATTACTAAGTTCTGAAGAGCTCTGTGTTATGTGCATTAGTCTCTTACACATATGACTTGACAGTATCTTCTCCCGTCCTGAGTTGTCTTCACTTTATTAATGGTGCCTTTTTTGAGTTTTGATTAAAGTTCAGTTTATGCAGTTTTTCTTGTATCATTTATGCAGATATTGGTGTGGTGTGAGGGAGGTGTCCAGGTTTATTTTCCATGTAGATATCCAATTGCCCCAATAGGTGATTTATTTTTTATGACAAACTCTTGAGCACTTGTTTTCATTTTTGTCACTTTTAACATTTTAAAATAGTAACCTCTTAAAATTGTTTACTGTCAGAATTGACAGGTATTCAAAAGAGGACTTATCTCCCCCTTCATGATTTTGTAATTAAGAGCAAATATTTTGCAGAAACTTTATACCTTTACTATTTTAATGAAATAACAACCACATGGTCCAGCATCAAAACATAAAGGAATTTCGGAATTCTGTTCAGTCCCCCCACCCCCCCCTTTGGCACTTGGAATCAAACCCAGGGTAAATACAACTGAGCTACATCATACAACTGAGTTACATCCCCAGTCCTTTTTATGTTTGAAGGGGGGGGGGTATGAAAGTCTATAAGCAGCTAACACATAACAGGTACAAGTTGAAAGATGAGTAAGTATAAATGGAATTAACAAATATTTAAGGAATACAATTTAAAAAGCAAATCATCAAGAGAAGTGACCTTGTATGAAGAAGAAACTTGTCATTGAATCAAATACAATAGATATTGCTACAGTGTTCACATTTGTCTAACTAGAGAAAAATGGTGTTTCCTATCATTGTTTTCTTAGCTCCATTTGCTTAAGGTGGAAGTATTTTCTTTAAAAGTGGGAAGAAAAGAGTATAACCTTATATTGTCTTTTTTACTTATTTAGATCCTAGTTTAGAGCTTTTAAAATTCATTATTGTAGGACTTAATGACTTTCAAATTTAATTGTATGTTGGGAAATGATTGGCATACACCTAAGAGGTGATATCAGTAGAAGTATAAATTATAAAATGCAAGGTAGGTCAAGCTCTTTCACGCTTCGTTTTCAAAGTAGAAAAACTAATGAGTAGGCCACAATACCTTAAATTGTGTTGGAATTGAAAAAAGGGGGAAGACTTTCACTATTATTTTTAGTGGAGTAATTTGGAAAATTTTCTTCAGGTCTTCCCCATTGCAAGTTTCTAGACTATAGGACCTTTGACTCTAAAGGTTAAACAAAGAGTTCATTCTTAATTTTTCAGAAAGATACTCAAAGCAGAAACACAAATAATAATGGATCATGTGTATTTGTACCTACTATAAACAAAATTTTCCGGTGCAGATCAAGATCTAAATTAAGCTTAATTATCTCCTTTCTTTTAGATTGTTAAAGGAGATGGGCTGGCAGGAAGACAGTGAAAATGATGAAACGTGTGCTCCCTTAACTGAGGATGAAATGAGAGAATTCCAAGTTATTAGTGAACAGGTAAGAAAAACCGAATCATTCAAGTTGGTTTTTATTTTTTATTTTTATTTTTTCATACTGGGGATTGAACCTAGGTGCGCTTTACCATTGAGCCAAACCCCCTGGCGGGGGGAGTTTTATAATTAAGAGCAAGTATTTTGCAGAAACTTTATACCTTTAGTATTTTAATGAAACAACAACCAGACCTTTGAAAAAAAAATTTTATTTAGAGACTGGCTCTTGCCTCAGCCTCGCAGGCCTTTGGAATTACGGGTGTGCACCACCGCTTCTGGCTTTTAAGTTCACTTTTAAAATGGCCTTTTTAAAATTAGGATTGCATAATTTTTAAGTAAGCATTGGGGTGCTGGATAACAATTTTATTTATAAATTTATAAAGATACACATTATAGGTCAGAATTACCTTTGTTTTAAACAAATCTCCAATAGTTAGAAATGAATAGAAAATAGTATTATCTATGATTCTCTTAATATTCCAGGCCTTTTTATTTGATGGTGGATTTGGTTTGTTTCAGGATGGTAAGTCTCTATGGCTTCCTAAGTAACTTCACCTTTAATCGTTTTCCTTGCCCAAGAATATTTCAAACTCTAAACCGTCTTATGTGTTTGCATAGTTTTCCTTTTTGAAAAAGAGTATTAGGAAATGTTTGGTTGGTTTGGTAGAGCATCAAGAAATTAAGGTGGCCAGGCGTGGTGGTGCACGCCTGTAATCCAAGCGACTTGGGAGGCTGAGCCAGGAGGATCACGAGTTCAAAGCCAGCCTCAGCAACTTAGCGAGGCCCTTAGCAACTCAGTGAGACCCTGTCTCTAAATAAAATACAAAATAGGGCTGGGGATGTGGCTCAGTGGCCGAGTGTCCCTGAGTTCAATCCCTGGTTCCAAAAAAAATGTTAAGGTATTGTTTAAAATCCATTAAAGATTTTGGGGGGCCGTTATGCTGAGCTACTTTTCTGTATGGAGATAATAATTTCAGAACCACTTCAAATGGCATTTTTGAGTAAATTAGTCATTCTAATTTAATAGTACAACAGATTTAATCTCCTCCATACCTTCCTTCTGTACTGGGGTTAAACCCAGGGCTTCATAAAATACTACCTTGTGTTCTACCACTGATCTACACCCCCAGTTGTTTTTAAATTTTTTTTTGAGACAGGGTCTTGCTGAGTTACCCATGCTAGCTTTGAACTTGGGATCCTTCCTACCTTTGCTTTCCAAGTAGCTGGGATTGTAAGCATGCACCACTGAATCTGGCAGTTTTATTAATTTTTTCTTTTAAAAGTAATTTTAATATGTTGACTCCGCCCTCCCCATTGTACTTCTGAAAATTGTGTTTAAAAACATAAAATTTATAGTTTCAACCATTTTTTGCATTTACAGTTCAGTGACCTTAAAGTACATACATGTCTACCTTGTTTTGCATCCATTACCCACCTCCTGAATGTTTCTTATCATCTTTTCCAGTAAAAGCCCCATACTTTTTACACAAGAACTCTTCATTCCCTGTTCCTTTGCCCCAGAAACTGCTATTCTTCTACTTTCTATCTCCATGAAATTAACTATTTTCCATACTTCATATAAGTGGAATTATAGAGATATTTGTCCTTTTGCGATGGGCTTATTTCAGTTAGCATTGAATTCTCAAGGATCATGTATGTAGCATGTGTTAGAATGATCTTCCTTTTTTAAGACTGAATAGTATTATGTATATATGTCACATTTTGTTTATCCATTCATCTGTCAATAGCCACTTGGGTTACTTCTAACATTTTTGCTATTGAGTATAATTTTTCCATGAAAATAAAGGTACAGTTCCTTACTTTCAAGTATTTTGGGTGTGTATCCAGCAGTAGAATTGCTGGATTTAATGGTAACTGAAAACAATTAGTTTTAGGGAAACTGCCTTCTATTCCATAGTAGCAGCACAGTTTTAGAGTGATGCACAGGAGATCATTGCCCAACTGACCAGTGTACAAGAATTCCACTTTCTCTACATCCTTGCCTAATGCACATTTTCTGGTTTTTTTTTTTTTTTTTTTTTTTTTTTTTTTTGGTTGTTGTTGTTTTGAAAAATAATCTTCCTAGTTGGTAACTTAATGTGGTTTGGATTTGTATTTTCCTAATGATCAATGGGGCTGAACATTAATTAGGACATTTCCTTCCTTCCTTCCTTCCTTCCTTCCTTCCTTCCTTCCTTCCTTCCTTCCTTCCTTCCTCCTTCCTCCTTCCTCCCCTCTCTCCCCCCCTCCCTCCCTTCCTCCTATTTTGTATTTTATTTAGAGACAGGGTCTCACTGAGTTGCTTAGTGCCTTGCCCTTGCTGAGGCTGGCTTTGAACTTGTGATCCTCCTGCCTTAGCCTCCCGAGCCACTGGGATTATAGGTGTGCACCACCATGCCCAGCAAATTAGGACATTTCTTTGGAGAAATGTTCACTCAACTCCTCTGTGTTCTCTCCCATTGTTCTCAAAACCAGTGCCACACACATGCTAGGCAAAGTGCTCTACCACTGAGCTTACACCTCTAGCACTAGCACATCTCTTCCCATGTTGTAATCAGATTGTTGTAAAAGTTGATTTATTTTTCGATTTTACACTGTCACCAAAAAAGATGTGCAAATTTTTTCTATGATTCCATGGATTGCTTTTTCACTCCTGTTGTCATCATCTCCCCTCACCACCTCCTTTTGTTTTTGGGAGTTCTAGGTGTTGGAACACAGGTGTGTTTTACCACTGAGCTACATGCCTAGTCTTTTTTAAAATTTATTTGAGGCTGGGTCTGGCTTGTTACCCAGGCTGACCTCAGACTCTTGGGTTGCTGAAATTATTGGCATGGACTACCATGCCTACCCTAATTATCTTTTGATACACAAAAGTATTTAATTTTGATACAGTCTAATTTTTTTTTAAACTTTAGGTGTCTTATCTAAGAAATCATTACTATATTTAGTGTCATGTTTTTCACTTATGTTTTTGAAGGGTTTTATAGTTTTCAGCCCTTATGTTTAGATCTTCTGTCAACTTTGATTTGTAATGGTGTACAGTAAAGATTCAGCATCATTCTCTTGTGTATGGATTTTCTCTCTCCACTACCATTTGTTGCAGAAATTTTCCTTTCTCCATTAATGTCTTGACATGACTGCCAAATACTATCTTGAATGTACACAAGGGTTTATTCCTGGGCTCTCCATTTCATTGGTCTGTGTTTGTCACGACTCCTCTGTTTTGATTACTGTGGCTTTGTGAAAAGTTTTGGAATTAGGAGGCTCATACAGTTTAGTAGTAGAGCTGGAATTTGAACACAAACTGGGCTGATTTCTTAATCTGAGGCTATAGCCATGATAAAATTTGTATTGAAGAAAAACACGTTGGGGTCACATTATAAAGGACTTTAAATGTTAGGTCAGCAGTATGCAGCATGCCTGTCTGTGCTTGTCAGTATTTCCTCCCTGTGATGGAGACACATGAGAACAAATTAGAAGAAGAAAGGCTTATTTTGGGCTCATGTTTCAGAGGCTCTATTCATGGTTGACTGACTCCATTTCTCTAAGCCAGAGGTGTGGCAGAACCTCATGGTGGAAGGCATGGCAGAGGGAAAACATTCAGTTTATGGCAGTCAGGAAGCAGAAGCCAGATGGAGGAGATAGGGACAAGATATAGCCCAAAACCACATTCTCAGTGATGATCTGTCTTCATCCCTACCCTACCTGCTTAGTCACTACTTAATCCATTTAGATTGTTAACCCATCAAATAGATCCATGTATCAAGCTATGTCTCTCATAATCTAATCAGTTCACTCAGAATTGCTACATTGGGGATATGTTTTTGACATGAGCTTTTTGGGGGTGCTTCACATTCAAGTTGTAACAGTGTCTATATATGTTCATATTTGGAGGTGTGGGTTTTTTAAAAAATATGAAATATATATATATATATATATATACATACATAAGGAAGTGTAGTTGTAGTGTGAAGTGTATTTTGGAAGTGTCATTTGTAAGAGTAGAATCAGGGTGATCAGTTGTGAATATATTGCAGAAATCAGTGGAGGAATAAATGGAGGGCCCAAACTAGGGAAATACAAGTGTTCTTGATGAACAGAATAGATCTGAAGTAGAACCAGCAGAATTTTGAAATTCTGGCCTCTGAACTGGTGATATCATAAATAGGAATGCAGGGGGAGGAACTAGTTTTAGGAGGCTTTAAAAGATGTTAGATCTTTTGGGCTGGGGTTGTGGCTCAACCTAGGATGGGTGAGGCACTGGGTTCGATTCTCAGCACCACATATAAATGAATAAAATAAAGGTCCATCAACAACTTAAAAAATATATATTTAAAAAAGATGTTAGATCTTTTAAGGAGGTGATTCAAACACTTAGAAAATTGAGAAATAGTGCTCGCTTCGGCAGCACATATACATTGAGATTTTTGTAGTTTAAAGAGCTTTATTAATGCAATAAATTAACTGTACACATTTTTATTAAAAATATTGAGAAATAGATACTGAGATTTGGTTTTCATTATAGTTCTCTTCAGTTGATTGCAAGCTATGGCAAGATTAGGTGGCATTGACTGAGAAATCATGTGAGGCAAGGATGAAACTTGGGTGAATAAAAAAGAGACACCTTTAAGGGGGGCCAGATAGATGTGTTTCTAAGCATGGTGGCTGAGAACATTGGAGGTGCCTGTGAGGCAGCTTTTTATTTTTCCCGTTAACGATGGTGAAGTCATTTATTCAGTTCAAAAGGATAGGTAGCATTGGTGAGTTAGATTTAAAGCATGGTAGCAAAGAAAATCTGCCATAGAAAATAGAGGATTAAAAGGGAAGGGAAACTTAAAGTCAAGACTCTAGACTTGAATTGTAAGTATTAGTCATTGTGGATGTGGCATTGGAATTGAACTTTCTCAATTATTTATAAACCTCATGATTAAAGAGCTCTCTGGAATATAAAACGTTACATAATTCCAAATATTAAGTTATTTAGGTGAATTTGGTCTTACAGACAATTGCATGTAGATATTTACTTGAAAATTATCTTACATCCTTCAGTGAAGGTCAAAAGGCCTGCTTTTATTTATGTTCATATATATACCAGATACATTATCGTGTTTTATTTTCTAAGTTGAGCTTACTATCTGATTATCCTCTGATAAAGATCCTCTCAGTTCTTTTTACCAAAGACTGGTTCCAATTTCTCATTTTCAGAAATAGAGAAATTATTTTTCTAGTATCTTAATTTCTGTGGCTAAGCAAAGGACTGTATTTGATTATGTTACTTTGTATACTTTATTGTACTCTACAAAGTAGGAATAAAGCAGATTGTGAGTTGTATTAATTTAGGTCATAATAACTTCAGGTATATAATTGAAAGATTGCTGATTATATGCTATGCAGCACTTAAAGGTGTGTTTATTATAGTGTTCATGTAAAGAAATGAAAATTGGAAAGGTCTAATGCCTTAGTAAATGTGACACTGGTTCTCATCTACCCTGTATGGACTCAAAATCTTTGCTGTTTATACTATACTATATCCTTTTTTTGGGTAGTAATCTGGTAGAAGGTATATATCGGTGGTTCTTCAAAAGAAATAGATTGTTTCTAGTAGGGAATATTTTGTTAGATCAGTTGGATCATTTACCTGTACCTATTTAAATAGCTTATTTTCTAGACATGTTGTAATTGCCTGTGGAATGCTCATGATAGGATATAAGTTAAATTTTTTTAAAAATTGTATTTTGTGGTTATATTTTTATATAAGTAATTTTTGGGGGAAATTAATTAATTAATTTATTTTTGACATTTTAGTTGCAGAAGAATGGTCTGAGAAAAAATGGTATTTTGAAAAACGGCCTGATCTGTGACTTCAAGTTTGGACCCTGGAAAAACAGCACTTTCAAACCCACAATTGAGAATGATGACACAGAGACAAGTAGCAGTGACACATCAGATGATGATGATGTGTGAAGGATTTCCTAACAGCTTTAGAATTTTTAGTGTGATACATCTCTCATGCAGTTTGGGGTGAATTGTAAAAATGAAGAACTATAATTTATGTAGTGAAATACCCCATTAGAAGATGATTTTTTGGGGGGACTTCAATATGAAGAAAACCAAGAATGTTGTGTTGGGCTATGTTGAACATTATTTCTTTGTAAATGAATGTTGTAGAAATGAGGACTTTGGTTGATCCAACATTGACTTTCTTCATCACTGCAGCATTTCTCTGACTAGCAATGTGACGATGTAACAAATGAGATTTTCTCATTTAATAATAAAAAATTGTGTAATGTTTTGCAAAGCTTCTGTCTTAAAATGTCCAGGTCTTAAGGGGGAAAAAAAAAAGGCAGCTTACACTGTTTTGCTTGCAGAGTCATATCTTTTTCATATAGTGGAAATCTTCAAGTCCACTTTGTGCGCCTCCCTACTCCACTGCCCGCCCTACCCCCAAACAAAACAAAACAGCAAAAAGGAAGATGTAGCATGTTGGCTAAAACTGGAGCAAAGTGCACTAAAACATTAATTTCCTGAACTCAGCTGTTGTACTAGTCACCTTTTAAAACAAATTGCTCTTTAGTCATTTGTAGTGCAGTAAATGTTACAGAAGAGACTGGCCACATTTTCTTCCAAATTTTGAGATGTTTTTCAAGAGCTTTATTTGGGTTATGTTGTCAGATCAGGATTTTCAGAGTTGATGAAAAGAATCTTGTGGGAAAACTTATTTTGATAAATTATTACACATGCAGAAAAACTGATCAAACTGACTGGACCTGTCCAAAACATGGAAAATAAACTGGATTTTCAGAATGTTGTTCTCTGTAGTGTTCAAGGTATTGGTCTATATACACAATATGCTTTGTTCACTTCTGGAAGTTTATACTTTCTTCATTAAAGATGGTGGTTATTTTTTGAGGTTAGAAAATCAAATTAAGTGTTGCAGTATTGTATGCACAGGCTTATTGAATGTTGACATTTGCACATCAATTTTGGAATCAATTTGTTTTGTGGCTGATTGGAAGAATATTTAAGTTCTGTATAATTGTAATTTGATTTTTCTGACTTTGTTTTTACCCTTACTTGGTTTTTAAGCTTCCTCCATCCCATCCGGTGTATAAATATATTCCAGTTGTTAATAGTGTTTGTTACCTTAGAGCAAAAATGTGTGAGGTTTTAATGTCACATTGATCTAATCCTATGAGTTTTTTTTTTTTTTTTAATTGTGTTTTAAGAAGGATGCAATGTTCTGTTTCCACATGATTCCCCAGGCTTCCCAACTTGTACCAGAAGCTGGTTTTTTTCCTTGTTTTTATTTTTGTTGTTCCCCTGAGATTGATAGTTATGAGGAAATTAAAATAGACACACAGTTGCACTCTAGTAAAACTTTTGAGGATGAGTTAATGGTAACAGACGGTAGTAAATATATCAACTTTTTAAAACACCCCCCACCCCACCCCGCCTTTTTACAGGCCTTTGTCTTGCAGGTTGCCACAGTTTAATCAGCTAAAGTTTTCCATTTGGGACTCTTAGATTGTACTATTTAGTAGGATAATGAAATCTGTTAGATGCAAACTAGTATTTGCTAAAACAAGTATATGAGACAATATGGTTTATGTTTTTAACTTTTTTTTGATAATTTTGGTTTTCTGGCATTTTCTTACCTTTCTGCCATAATTTCTATCTATAAACAGTTAACTAATGTTTATTGTGCTTTCACAAATTGTGATATGGAGTGTGTTTGGTAGTTTGCTTTTTGTAAATATGGTAAAGTGCAGTGGCATAGTTCTGTCTACTAAGGGACGACATTAACAAGTTTAAGGGGACAAAACCATACACATAATTTGAGAGTGGCTTATGTTAATATGGTTTTAATTTGATGTGCAAATAATGGACAGCTATTTGGACCCTATTGTTGGAAAGGGAACTCAGAAGTACAGAAATTAGTTAAATTGTAAATCTGGTGTGGAATTGTTGAAATCAGAATTGAGCAGTAGTGATCAGAAAAAAAAAAAAGTAATTTTGACCTCTTTAAACTCATTGAGGTCTTCCCACTCCCCCCATATAGATTAGCATAAACATATGTAAAGCATAAAATTTCATGTTTTGACCTATAAAGTTAACACAGCCAAGGTTGTGAACATTTATATCACTTCCCCAATTTCTTGGTGCTTCCTTTGTAAATTTCCTAGCACCCCATCACCGCGTTTTTTGTAAAAATTGTAATTAGCAAAATCCATATAGCAATGATTTAAATTAGTATTTCAAGAATTGTATATTTTTCATTTAATTTTAAAATAAGGATTAGAATAACTAATTTCCATATTTTTATTGAAATTGAAATAACTGATAATTGATTTAATATATTAATTTAAATTAGTATGGTGAAGGATCTGTTTTTAAACATTTTTAGTCCTTTTTGCTAGTGCTTATAATTACTTTTGTTAGAATATGGTCATAAAATAGTCATAAGAAATTTAGGGATATGTTAAATGACTTTTTCACTTAAAAATTACCCTAACATAAACATCAGATTCTACTACCATGTTTGATAATGTCTTAGAAACTTTGTAAAAGTTGTTTTAAAAATTTAGATCACTTGGGGGGGGGTGGGAAACAGACTTGTGAAATGTTTCTATAAGGGGAAATTTTTATTTTTAAATTTTGGTTTATGTGATAGGGTATGTATTACTACAGCTTTAAAATTTTAAAATACCACTAGTTGAGAGCAGGGTGTTGACTTTCTTTTGGGCAGTTTAGTTTCCTGAAGTTAATGGTTACTTGGCTGTTTGGGAAGGCATGGGCAGAGGGCATTTCAAGCAATAGTTAAATCCCTAAAAGCCTCCTATGTTGCAGAGAAGCTGGGATTATTCTTTTTTGCTGCTTAATACTACATTTCTCTAGACAAGGCTGTGAGGACATACTACATGGCTATAATATGCATACTTGACTGGCCTGAGCTGTGGAATATTTTAAAATTCTGGTGATTGTAATGTATTGAATATGGCTATATATAATCATCTCAAATTTATGGACATGCAGTATGGTAGAAATAGTCACACCTGGTTTGGAACTTGCCTTTGATCCTTATTAGCTGTGGCCTTAATTCAGATACTTAACCTCTCCAGACATTAGTGTCTATTTCTTTGGGTTGTTATGAAGATGAAAAGCCTTATTAGAAGCACCTGGTGTAAATCCTGGCCCATAAAAGATATTTCATAAATTTATTATTTCACTACTAACACCATGTTGTTTGTATCATGTAGTACCTAGCTATATTAAAAAAAATTTTTTTTTAATTGTAGATAGACACAATACCTTTATTTTTATATGGTGCTGAGGATTGAATCCAGTGTCTCACGCGTGCTAGGCGAGTACTTTACCACTGAGCCTAGAAGCCCAGCCCCTGTACTGTCTATTTTTGAAATTAGTTTTAAACAGGTATTACTCAGAATGGTTGAAAATAGTGCGGACTGATTTTTCAGTAAATTAAAACTGAACTGTGTGATATTTCCTTCATTTATTTAGCATTATGCTCAGTTACGAACTAAGCATGATCTAATTTTATTTGTCCTTTAAAATGAGACCAGTTTTCTGAAATGTGTCCATTGAACTTTAATGGTAAGTCATATTTGTGTGACTAATTACAAGGATGGGCTTCTGTCTTTCAAATCCTTAAAAACAGAATCATTACTTCATGCTTTTGTGGAAATAAGCACTACAAAAAGGTAAAGTGGTTTTGACTTGGTACCTCTGCTCTTCCTCCCAAGGTCTTTCCTATTTTCAGGAGTGCTAGGGTGAACAAAGATAATGGACTAGAGAATTTTGATGAGGGAGATAATACTTCTATCTTAATCATTTACTCACTTTTAGTGGACGTGATATTTGAAAATAAGCTAAGTCTAGTGAAGTTGTTATCTTGAAAAAATTATAGGTATTAGCGCTTGTGTGATAGGTTTCTTCTGTAATGTCTGTTTTTGATGCTGAGTATCTTAGTGTATATACTTTGATTATAGCTTTAGTGCCATTTTAATATAGTTTCCTTAATGGCCAGAGAGAAGGGAAAACAATTTGATTAACTCAATGAAATATCCCTTTAATTAGTCTATGAAAAATAAGAGTGGTTGTAGTCATAAGAATTTGATTTGGTGAGGTCACAAGGTGTTAATTTTACTTGGAGTTAGTATTTTTCTCAAGTCTGGACATAATATTCTGGCAGTTTTTAGTTTTCAAGAAATAATTTTTGATGGATTTAGTAGTAAAGTCTTTGGTAGAATAAAACCTGGCTAATGAGAAGTGAGTATAGGAAACTTCTATTTCTAGATAGTGAGGCCTCGTTGTGTCTATTAAGATGTCTGCAGTTTCAGTTTTAAAATTATTTTCTAAATTGGGTGTTGGCAGACTTTAAGGGCCAGGGTAGACAGTGATCTTTCTCCCATTTGTGTTCCAATAAAAACTGGCTGGCCAGGGACAGTAATTTGCTGTTCTCTCTTCTAAACCTTGACACCTAGGCTTTTGGAAACATTTGTTTGCATGTATTTGGGTGCCAGGGATTGAACCCAGAGGCACTTAACCTCTGAGCCACATCCCCAGCCTTTTTTGAGGCAGGGTCTGGCTAAGTTGCTGAGGCTGTCTTGAAACTTATAATCCTCCTGCCTATCGTGCCCAGCACCACCCCATTTGTAAAATCTGATTGTAATGTGTCCACACAGATAAAGTATATATAACCTGAATCACAATGAAAGGTAAATTTATAAACTTACTTGCAATGCAAATAGAACCTTCTGAGAAGATGGAAAAACTTTGATGAAACAGAGGCAGTTTTTAAAAAATATACAATTTAGTTGCAGATGGACACAATATTTTAATGTGGTGCTGAGGATTGATCCCGGTAAGTGCTTTATCACTGAGCTGCAACTCCAACCCCATAGAGGCAATTTTGAAAAAACAGCTCCAAAACTGAGGTGATTCTTTTTTTTTTTTTTTTTTTTTCTTGGCTTCTCAGCATTCTCTATTTTGGAGTATTTACTAGTATTAAGCAATCTCAACTGGTTAGTGCCAGTGATGACCCGGACCATTTATTTTAAGAATTTTTTCTTAACAATTGGAAATTACAGCTTTAATTCCAATTTTCAATTTAAAAATTCCAATTTTCTTTACAATTGGAAATTACAGCTCATTTTTTCTCGTAAGTTGGGAAGTTTTTGGTGAAGAGGATGTGTTTGTCTTTATTATGAATGTGACGCGAACCAGAAACATCTCTTCACCAGCAAAAATAAATGGGACAGAGTTTTGAAAGGAATGAAATGAAGGTATTGGTTTCTAGGATTTTGGTTTCTGTGTTTGAGGTCTGGCAGATGTTCGTGATTGAACTAATATCTCACATAGCAGAACTAGGCACAATGAAGAGGGCAGTACTCAAAAATTCTTCCTGGAATAGAGATGAAAAGGAAAATCTGATGGGAGCAAGTGAAGTCTACATTTTGGAGTTAAAACCCAAGAATTAGAGAATGGGAGCATCTTATCAATGAAGCCATTCTAGAGGTACCCCTTGGGGTCTATATCTATAGAAATAAAAGTTGCCAAGGACAGTGCAGAATGAAAGCCTCTCCTAGTTTTTCTTTAAATATGACCAATCACCTTTTGTAGTGAATATTCTTGTAACTGCAACTTCACCAATTAAAACAAAAGTCAGTAAAACAAAAGTTGTCTTAGACCAGACCCTGTGTTGAGTACAAAGAAAAATGATACCGTGTCGAAACCAATTTCAGACTCTGATAAGACTCTTGCAAATGAGTTTTCAGGTGTGTAGTGTTTAGAGTTAGCATAGGATAGAATAGTACAGTACAGGAAGGCTTTCCAGAGGGTATCATTTGGTCTTAAGAAATAAGCAACAGTATTATGGCACACAATAGGGCAGAAGGGAATTTTAAGCAAAGGAACTGCTGTGTGCAAAAGGCATGTTACATTTTTTTTTTTTAGTTCAAGAAGCTTAGGATCTCAGTATAGAGAGAGAGAGAAATGAGCCTGGTGAGACAGCAGGACTAAATTGTGAGGAATCTTTACTGTTTTGACCGGACTTTTGCATGCAGTAGGAGCCATCAAAGATACTAAAAATGGAATGTTGAGGTTTAATGTTCTGTTTAACACTCTTAAATAACATTGAGGTCTATATTACGATTGCTCATAACTTCAGGGTGAAGCTGGGTATGGTGGAACATGCCTGTAATTCTAGCTACTTGGCAGCCTGAGGGAGGAGGTTGGATTCAAGGCCAGCCTCAGCCTCTCCTGCTTCAGAAATAAAAAGGGTTGGGTGTGTGGTTCAGTGGTAGAGTGCTCTGGGTTCAATCCCCAGTACAGCTAAAACAAAGACCCAAAAGCAAATGCAGGGTGAAGCAGGAAGAAAAATGTGAATGCCTCTTTCAGGTGTGACTGGGAAAAGTCACACAGGGGTACATGTTGGCAATGAGAAGCAAACGATGAGATGGAGAAGTTGAACAAAGATCTTGTTTGAAGTTGTCTATGACAGTCTATAACAGTAATACCTATCCTAAAATGACCTCATAGGTATGAGGTCACATTTGTTGTAATAATTTTTGCCTCTTTTAAACAACAAGGCTTTATTGCACATACCATAACAGTGTGAGGCAGACAGTTGCCCAGCTCATGACTTATGACTTGGATCTGGACTGTCCTCCTAAGGCTCATGTATTAAAGGCACTGCAGCAATGTCCAGAGGTGGGGCTTCTAGGAAATGATTGGGTCGTGAGGGCTCTAACCTCATTGGTGCATGCCATTTGATGGACTAATAATTTGGACTACTGGGTGGTAACCAGTAGATTACTGTGCGTGTGTGTCCTTGGAGACTATTATGTCTTTGCATTATCCTGTAGTCTCCCTCTCTGCTTCCTGGCTGCCATGCACTTCTACCCTGATGTTATGCCTCACCTTGGGTCCAAAGCAAATGGACCCAACCAACCATGAACTAAACCTGAAACTGAGCCAAAATAAGGTTTTTCCTTCTTAAAATTGTTTGTGTTAGGTATTTTGTTGCCGTGATGGAAAGCTGATTAACCCAGAGACCAACAATGGTCCTTGAAGCTGAACGTGCCCCCATATCCACTAAACTCAGTCCTTATCCAGTGTGGATTTTCTGGTGCTGAACAAATGTGTTTGTAGTGGAAGGGCTTCCTGCATTCACCATGTTTGTGACTTTTTCCATGCTGGAAGGCCTTCTCAAACTTGGTCATCCCTTGTGAACAATCTGGTGCTGAAGAAGACCCACATTGACCAGGAGGTTATTCCCAGTCTTCCCACAGGTGAAGGGCTTCCCTTATGCACAAATGCTGAAGCTTTTCACAGAGGCCTGACCCATGTTCTTGCTGTGGGGTTTCTCTCCACTGCTCCTTTTCTGATATTAGTGAAAATTTGCACTGAAACAATTATTTCCCATATACCTCACTTGTGCACAATTTCTTCTTTGGCACTTAGCCAGGTATGAAATACCTTTATGAGGACACACTTCTCACAGAGATGAGCCTTCTGAGTTGATGGATCTGGCATTAGAGTACGGATTTGTGATACTCTTCTCACAGACACACCCTACTCTGAAGGTGCATCCTCAGTATTCCCTCCAGGCCAACAACAACCCAGCGAAGACGTAAGTGCAAAGTGCTCCAGCATCAAAGTGATACAGATGTCAGCCTCACCAAGGAGACTCCATTCTTCCCAGGTGAAGCACATCCTTAAAGGTTACCTTGCCCCTAGTGGAGTCACTCAATAATACATTGCCATCAGCCTCTGGTGCAGAACAGGGGCAGGAACAGCAGGCCACAGGAAAGAGCCCCAACCACTGCAGTCTGACAAGCTCTGGCATGGGACACCCTTAGTGACTTTGCCTTAGACCTGCCTCTATGCAGTAGAGATACTGACTCTTCTCACTACATCACCTCTGTTTTCATTAAGTGTTACAGGGCCAGAAGAACGTTTTTTTCTCTTTGATAATTCTATTCCTTCTTCCCTGTTCAAAGTAACTCATTAAAAATTGAGTAATTGAATAATTATTGAGCAATTACCATAAACAAAATGTCCTAATAAATGAGACTCAAGATAGAAAAATCTGTACCTTTAGATATCATTAAATCCAGGGAATAAAAGTCTTGGATCCTCAGTGTAGCTAAGTACATTTTCAATATTTGAAAATTTGCTTGTTTCCATAAGACCCCCCAATACTTCAAATAGGTATGTTTGGCATTTCTAAAAATATAATGAATAATTAAAACATATCCCAAGCTCATATGTTTTATGCACTATTCGGTGGTTTGTTTCACAATGAGAGGAAGAAAGAACCCTACAATTTGCTAAGCAGGGTCCTCTGAGGTCAAAAAATGCTACTATCAAAATATTTAAAATATGTCCTGACTTCAGGGGACACACTCCCCCAAAATTTCCAAAAATCTTCTAAGAGTATCACCAGTCATTCACACACTAACACTTTCTCTGTGACTGATGCTATGCTGAGTGTCATTAATAAAAGTGCAGAGCCGAGCAACAGGACTACTCTGAAGGCAGCAATAGTCACTTGCTATTGATGGTTCAGTGTCAGTGTGTGAAAAAATGAAGTTACATATCTTTGTTTTATAAGGTGTGATTTTAGTGAAAAATTTTAAGCAGATGAAAATTTTAACTCATACTTTAAAAAATTGTCAGTTTTCATTGTGACTCATCAAAAATCATAAGCTACTTCTTTAGATGTACTGGTGTAATTTATTTGCCTCATGCTTTCCAAACAGCAAAATTTGAGTAAATAACCTGGAACATTTAGTATTAAGTGTATGTCCTATTGCAACAAACGGACTATTTAAAAGATGTATGCTTAAGGTTTGAAATGTAATAAGAGAAATGTTTTTACTGTTTTATATAGAACATTAAGTGAAGCTGGCATTTCCCCCCTTTACTATTAAGTATCTGGGAGTGAAGAATGCAATGATTACTAACACTGTACTGTTTGAGACCACTAGCCTGATTTGTGCTGAAGCACCACCAATTTACCAATTTCTTTTGCACCTTCAGTGCAAGCATTCAAAACATTTGTCCCAGTAAAAAGCATGTGATTCAAAAAAGATACTCAATGCTTTGACTTATTTCAGCATCACTTGAGGCTATTGGCAAGTGTTCACATAAAGGAAGATATTCTTCCATAATTAGTTGGTGCTGATACCAAATGAATATGAGCAAGACAGCACGTCCAACCACATCTCTAAATTTGTCCATTTGTGAGGCAAGTACAATTTTGCAGATGATCTATTAATTTGGTCTTCATATTTGCAACTAAGTTTTTAATTTTATGAGTTGCTGTATCATCGAGAAGTAGCACATGTGTGATTTGTCCTGAATTTTCAGGCATTCAGCAGTGTCAGCTGAGTAAGTCTTTAAATATTACCTCTAAACTAATGTATGGGTTTCTCTAGTCAGTGCAGTGCAGTAACTATGAGATACTTCTGTCTTTATTTCTTGTCTTTTAAAGTGCACACTCCATTTATGTTTAAAATATTTGCTATTAGTTTCCTAAGGCAAAGACCCACACATTGGGTGACTTTAAACAGTAGAAATTTGTTGAGTCATTCTGAAATAGGAAGTAGAAGATCAACTCTTGGAAGGATGCTAGGAGAGGATTCTTTCTTGCCTCTAGTGTTTGCTGGCTGCCTGCAGTCTTTGGCATCCTTGGCTTGGGGCAGTAGTGTTCCGAGTCTCTCCCTCCATCTTCACATGGTTGCTTTCCCTGCATGACTCTTTTCTCTTATAAGGATGCCAGTCATTGGATTAGGGCTCAGCCTTACACAAGGCTACATTTTGAGGTTCCAGGGGGATGTGAATTTTGGTAGGACACTCTTTAACCCAGGATAATATTCCTTTTTCTTTAAACTGTGGTCTGAAAATAATGCAGCAGTTTACTAGCACTATAACTATTTGAAAATGTTCTGCCACATAAGACAATAAAGTAATTAATATAAAAACCAAGGGGAGTACATATATGAATGCACAGATGGTGTGACTCTACTTTGTGTACAACCAGAGAAACAATAGTTGTACTCCATTTGTGTTCAATGAATCAAAATTAAATAAATTAAAAAAAAAAAAACCCAAAAAACCAAGGGGAAGATATCTGTATTAGAGTTCTCCAGGGAGACAGAACCAGTATGATGGATTGACAGAGAATTCATGAGGGGAATTGGCTTATGTGACCAAGTACCATACAGTGTGTGGCACTTGGTTAAATGAACTTTTGGAAACTAACGCAAACATTTTAAACAGAAGTGATGAGATCTTTAAAAACCAAGAATAAATTTGTTGCAGTTTTTCCAAATTAGAAATGAAATAGCCAACAAAACATCTTACAGGTTATTTATTACATTGCACTGACTACAGAAGCCCATACTTTAGCTAAGATGTTATATTTGAAATCCTGATTCAATTAGGACTGCTGAATGCCTGAATATTCAGTTAAGAAATTGAAGGAAGCAGAGAAGACCCACAGTAGGCTGCCTACAAGCTAGAGAACCAGACTCCAAAGGCCTGAGAACTGGGAAGCCAATGGCTTAACTCTCAGTCTGAAACTGAAGGCCTGGGAAACTGGGTGTGCGGAGGCTGGTGCTGAGAGAACTTGGAGCTCTAGTGTTCAAGGGTAGGAGAAGACGGGTATTCCAGTTCCAGAAGAGAGGATTCACCTTTTCTCTACCTTTTTGTTCTTTCCAGGCCTTGAGCTGACTGTGTGGTGCCCGCCCACATTGGGCGAGGAGAGATCTTTTTTCCTGTCCACTGATTCAAATACCAGTCTCTTCTAGAAACCCTCATATAGTCCCAGAGATGATGCTTTGCCAGCTTTCAATGCTTTAAATTAAAAAAAAATTAAAATTTGGAAAAGTTCTTGAGAATTTTTAAATATTACAAAATAAACCAAAATATTATTATAATAACATATTAAAATATGTATTATTAATACTTATAGAGATACAAGAAAATCTGAATTTTAAAATACTAATCCCAGGGCTGTGGGTGTGGCTCAGTTGGTAGAGTCCCTGCCTTGCATGCACAGGGCCCTGAGTTCAATCCCCAGCACCACCAAAACAAACAAACAAAAAAATTAAAATACTAATCCCTTGGATAATAAGATTATAGAGATCATAGTAGGTATAATTGGAGATAGCTTGCAAGAGACCCTGAAAGTACAGACAACAAACTGAGTTTCTGGGCCTTTTGGGGAAAACTGAGCCTTTGGGGAAAACAGTACATATATGAGAAAATGGAAGTAAGTAACAAACAAACAAAAAATGTTAGTATTTTCATGAAAGTAGTTTGGACCTCAAACTATCCTGTTCAGGATAGTTTGAAAAGGATAGTTTGATAATCTGTCCACAAAACATAACAATGATCAATAAATATTCATTGAAGAATTTGAAAATCTTTTCAGAATATACAGTGAAAAGATTTTTAAAGCTTTGGCGCCCTCAGGTGGCATGATATTGCAAAGCAACTTAGAAAACATTTTTAATCTCAAGCCCTATTAGGGTTTAGGTTGCCACTTCTAAGTATAAATAGGACTTTCTTTCCACTCCAAAATATTTTGCATGACAAATTATGTGATTTTAATCCCTACTCTCTATTTCATTTTGATGCAGATTGAAATGATCGTGTTCATTATGAAGTAATTTCTCATTGGATTTCCCAAGCTGACCAATCTACCATAACTCTTATTTTTTACTCTTCCATTACAAAAAATGTTGGGTGGTTCTCACTGTCACAGTTTTCTTTTTTTATTTTTACATATTGATAGATCTGTATTTTATTCATTTATTTATATGTGGTGCTGAGAATCGAACCCAATGCCTCACACATGCTGGGCAAGCACTCTACCACTGAGCCACAACCTCAGCCCTCACTGTCACAGTTTTCTAAGAAGAGGAATGTGTTGTATACTTAGCAGTGTTCTTAAGCTACCTTTGGTCTTTTATTCTAGTCTTATTTTACTTTACCTCTGCATGAATCTGCATTTCTTTTGAGAGAATACATTTATTTCATAATAGGAATGTCAAGCTTTTTTGTATTTTTACTTTATTTTTAACTTTTTTTCTTGCTATGCTTCTTCCAAAATGGATGAATATTTTACTTTGTGAATTTGTAGGTTTATTTACTTCTAACCAAGAGTGAGGGTGACTGTATTCATAGGTAACTCTTAAATATGAAAAGAATATATGGTGTTTGTCCCAGTTACTACTAGGAATTTAGCAAATCTGATGGTATACTGTAGGTACACTGAGTTCCTTTTATTTCCCAAACTGTTAAAAGACTTACATATCACTCAGTTGCCCTAATAACCAGTATTGTCAATTCTCCATTTCTGTAAGTTCCGAATCCAAAGATTCAACCAACTGTGAATTGAAAATATTAAAAAAAAATTGTGTGTGCACAGAGCATGTATGTTTTAATTAGCTCTTTTGATGCTGTGACCAAAAGATTTGGAATAATTTTAGAGAAGGAAAATTTATTTAGGTCTCAGTTTCAGAGGTCTCATTCCATAGACAGCTGACTGCATTGCTCTGGGCCCCAAGATGAGGCAGAATATCATGGCGAAAGAGTGTGGTGGAGGAAATCCACTCAGGACACATCACACCAGGAAGGAGAGAGAGAGAGAACCCCTCAGCATGGACAAAATGCATACCCCAAAGACATGCCCGGATGCCTCCAGCCACACCTTACTTGCCTACAATTGCCACCCAGTCAATCCCCATCAGGGAATTAATTCAGTATTCAGGTGAAGATGCTTATAACCCAATCAATTCACCTCTGAATTTCTTGCATTGTCTCACACATGAGCTTTAGGGAGACACCTAATAACCAAACCATGACAATATTTAAAAACTTTTTTTCTTGTCATTATTCTTTAAATAATAAAATAACCATGTGACATTTACATTATGTAAGGTATTACGAGAAACCTAGAGATGACAGAGTATTTGGGATGTGCACAGTTTATATGCAAACAGTATGTCATTATACAAGGGACTTGAGCATCCTTGGATTTGGGTATCTGTATGGACCCTGGAACCGATGCTTCATGGACACAGAGGGATGACTGTACAGTGGAAAGGAGCCCGAGCGAGATAATGACTTTAGGGAAATCAGGCTCAGGTGCAGGGCAAAGTGGAGAACGTGGAGACATCTATATATTTTCTGGAGGTTCACCAAAGTGATGGCAAGGAAAGGTTGGAAGAACTGACATTCTGTGACTAGGAATGTCTGAGGTAGAGGTTCCCACCAAGTACATTTACAACAGGGCTGCTCTTCTGTTATTAAGCATTTAAAAATTCATTTGTTTAACATAAATTTATGGAGAATCTGCCACCTATCTGCTCTCATGCGAGGCTCTGGGAACACAGGTAATGAAAAGGGAGGCCCATCTTTGCTTCATCCAGCGAGGAGATGGGGAAGTTGTCAGGGCAGCATTGCTGAGGGCCATGACAGGCATAAAGGCCAATAGAACATTCTCTGCAGAGATAAAAATCGGATTCTTGCTTTGAGGAATAAGTAGTTTTACCTGGAGGGCGGAGGACAAGGTGTCACAACAGAGGGGCTGGTGTGTGGATGGCACTGAAGAAATATGTACGTAGAAATAGTGAAAAGCAAGAATGGCGGGCAGAGATCTTGACACTAAATATCTACGCTGCTTTTCTGGAGGCCATGAGGATCCAGTGAAGGATGTTCAGGAGGCAGTGATGTGAGCGTACACACGTAGGAGAAGCACCACTTTGGCTAAAGTGTAGAGAAAAGACTCAAGTGGGGGCATCTGTGAAATAGGGGAACAGTGAAGAATGTGCAGCAAGACTGCAAGGAATGAAAAAGGAGTGAAATAAGGCAACTGCAAGGGGGATGAAATTGAGGTGTTAAGGGGGCAAATCAACAGAATTAGGCTGGAAGGAAGTGAAGAGGTCAAGGATAAATGTCTCGTATTTGGCTTAGATGGTTGTGCTGTCCATTATGGTAAGCAATTCAGAAAAAGAGTGTATAGTTCAGTTTTGGATGTTGAAATTGAGATGTCTGAATGCAGTTGGTCATGCAGATTTTGGTAATCAGAAGAGAGGCATTGGAGAGAGACCAGCCAGCAAAATCAGGAGTGTAATTGACACTGGAAGAAATGAATGGCACTAGCTGGGGCGGGGGGTGTGGTGCACACCTGTAATTCCAGTGTCTGGGAGGGCTGAGGCAGGAAGATCCCAAGTCTGAGGAAGGAGGATTTCAAGTTCAAGGATAGCCTTAGCAATTTAATGAGATCCTGTCTCAAAATAAAAATAAAAAGGGCTGGGGATGGAGTTCATTGGTAAAGTACCCCTGGGTTCAATGTCCAGTCCAAAAAAAAAAAAAGGCACTGGCTGAATTTCCTGTTTCATGGATTCTAACCAGTGTTAGGCCTTACTCAGGGACAGCTAAAACCCCAATTGAAGGCTGGAATGTAGCTCAGTGCAGAGTGATTGCTGTGAGATGTCCTGGGTTCCATTCCCTGAACTGCAAAGGCAAACAAACAAATTAACAAAAAATCAGTAGAAAACCTGCAGTCTTTCGGCTTGGAGATTCATGGGACACAGGTTGAGGCAATCATAGTTTTGGGAAAGTTGGGAGATGAGAATTCAAGAAGGAGGAGACTCACAGAGGTCAAGCTCCAAATTTTAGGTATAAACTCTGCCTATATCCACTGGACAGACTAGTGAGTTTAAGCACTAGTGGGTGACCTGGGGCAAGGTACTTCACTCTGCTCCTTCATTTTCTAAATGAAAAAAAAATATTTTGCAACTTGGTTACGGGGTTAAAAAACAAACACTGTCACATGCCTAGTAACAATAACATTTCAATCAGGGACAGTTAGAATATATGACGGTGGCCTTATATAACAGAGCTGAAAACTTACTGTCATCAAGGGGTATCATAGCATTGTAACATCACAGCACGAGACATCACGAGTTTGTAGGAGATGCTAGTTTATTTAAACTTTGCTCCTGAGTCATTGTTATGGTTTGGATGTGAGGTGGAGGTGTCCCCCAGAAGCTCACATGTGAGACAATGCAGGAAGGTTCAGAGGAGAAATGATTGGGTTGTAAGAATCTTAACCCAGTCAGTGAATTAATCCCTGATGGGATTAATAGAAGTGGTAGGGTGTGGCTGGAGGAGACTGGAATTGGGCGTGGCTTTGGGATATATATTTTGTATCTGGAGAGTGGAGTCTCTGTCTTTCTCTTCCTCTCTCTATCTCTGCTTCCAGATCACCGTGATGTGAGCTGCTTCCCTCTACTACACTCTTCTGCCATGATGTTCGGCCTCACCTTGAGCCCCAAGGAATGGAGTCGGCCTTCTATGACTAAGACCTCTGACACCGTGAACCTTCAAATAGTCCTTTTCTTTTCTATAATTGTGCTAGTCTGATCATTTAGTCACAGCAGTGAAATAGTTGACTAAAACAGTCATATTTATAAGTATAGCAATACAGTTATGTACAATGAATAATACTTGAGAATGATTGCTTTAGTCAGCTTTTTTGCTGCTGTGACCAAAAGACCTGATGAACAATTGTATAGGAGGAAAAGTTTATTTGGGGGCTCATGGTTTCAGAGGTCTTAGTTCATAGACAGCCCACTCCATTCCTTGGGGCTCGGGGTGAGGTAGAATGTCATGGTAGAAGAGTGTGGTGGAGGAAAGTGGCTCAGGACATGGCACCAGGAAGGAGAGAGAGAGAGAGAGAGAGAGAACGAACTAAACTTAACTCACAAAATCTACACCCCCAAAGGCTTCCTCCAGTGACCCGCTCCTCCAGCTGCACCCTTACTTAATCAGGGGGATTCACTGATTGGGTTAAAGCTCTCATAATCCAATCATTTCACCTCTGAACCACCTTGCATTGTCTCACAGGAGATTTTGGGGGGACACCTCATATCTAAACTATAACAATGACGTTAAAAGTGTATTACTGGCTTACGTTATTTACTTTTACTCTTATTTTAGAGTGTACCCCTAATTATAAAACAAAAGTGAAACTGTAAAGCACTCTGGCAGCAGCTTCATCTCATATTTACTGTGCCTTTCTCCTTTCTCCATTCTGTTCAAAGCTTTTTTTTTTCTTTTAATCCCTAAAGAAACAAACTCTTCCTTCTTCCTCTTCTTCCTTTGCTCTTTGTATGTCAGCAACATGAAGAATTTTTCACAACTGGGTCTCAGATGCTTTAGAAGAGTCTTCTCCTCTATGATTGCTAAGCCTGAGACCCCCCAAATTATCCACTGCTTCCTGACTCTGTGTGTGTGTGTGTGTGTGTGTGTGGGTGTGGGTGTGTGTCCCCTAGCTGCATCCTCAACCCCCAGGCCAGAGCATCCTGTTCCTTCTTGCTCCGGCAGTTATTATTTAAGTTTACTTTGGTACCGAGCTCTGACTTCTTCAGCTTGGGTTAGGTGGCTCTCAAGGCATTTAGAGGATTATAATAAAAATAGCTAAGAGCTACCATTTATTGGTTGCTTACCTTGTGTTAGGCACTGTGCCAAGTGTTCTTATATATTGTCTCATTTAAATGTGTAACTCTTCAGTCCCTTCTTATGCTGTGCTGTTTGCTTATGTCTGTCTTTCCTAGTAGACACTGGTCAGGGTCTAGAGGCTCTTCATCTTTTTATCCCAGCAAAGTGCCTGCATATAGTAAGGAACTCAAGCCCTGTTTACATATTAGGGGAATCTACCCCATACAAGCACTATGGAGTATGTGGTTTGAAGCAATGCTATTTGTATGGCCCTCAACATGGTCTAACCATACTTCCAATGGCAAACCATCTACAACAAGTCTTGCAAACTTTCTCTGTAAAGGGCCAAATAGTAAACATTTTTGGTTATGTGGGCTCTGCAATTTCTCTTGCAGCAAATCAACTCTATCTTTGTTTTGGGAAGGCAGCCATAGACCATGTCAGACAAGTGGATATGAATATATTTCAATAAAACTTTATTTACCAAAGCAAGTACCCATCCCTACCCATGCTATCGTTCAGCAAGCTCGTAACTGCAGCCAACTGGCTGATTGAGAACATGAACTTTCTTCTCAGGGGTCAGAGCATAAAGTCAGAGGTACTATCCATCCTGGTATTCGTCCCCAAGTGGCCTGCCTGCCACAGTTTCTAGAGAACTCTTTGCTATTAGAATATATTTACATCTTACAACCTTGCAATCTAAGTATTTTTTTCTTCTTGTTGTTAAATTCATTCTGTTTTTAGCTGAAACATGATTCCCTTTTTACACTCAAAGAAAGGAAACTGCTAGTCTTGGAGCTTGTCTATTGCTTTGTCAAATATAGTAGTCTCCCCTTATTTGCAAGAGAAACATTCTAAAACCCTCACTGGATGCCTGATATTGCAGATAGTACTGAAGCTTATCTATGTTATTTTTTAAAATAATATCTGTGACAAAGTTTAACTTATGAATTAGGTATAGTAAGAGGTGAACAATAGTAACCAAAGTTAAAATAGAACAATTTTAGCAATATAAAATGATAAAAGTTATGTGAATGTGTTCTGTCTCTCAAAACATCTTACTCTACTGTACACACTCCTCTTCTTGTGGTAATGTGAGATGATACAACCCCTACATAGCAAGATAAAGTGAAGTAAATGACATAGTCACTGTGATGTAACATTAGGCTAGTGTGTAAGGGCTACCTGAACACAAGCACTTCAATACCTACATAATCAATCTGAAAATTGAGATGACTACTAAGTGACTAATGGATGGGTAACATATACAGTGTGGGTACACTGGAATGATTCATGATTCATGCCTCGACAGGATGGAGCAGGCTGCATCAGACTTCATCACACTAATTTGACTGGTGTTCAATTTAAAACTTACAAATTGTTAATTTCTGGAATTTTCCATGTAATATTTACAGACTCAGTTGATCCCATGAGACATTGGTAAGTTAAACTGCAAATAAGAGAAACTACTATAGTTACTTCTCTTATACTTTCAGATAGTTCTGTGGTTTCTCTAGTTTTCTAGTCTATCAACTGTCTTTGAAAATAACATAAAATGATCTTCACAAAAAACCATAATGACAAAAGCATATGACGGGGAATTTGGTGAATTAAAAATATTTTAGGCTACACATGATGAAAAGCCAGCTGAGGTTGTCTTCAGACTCAGATGGATCAAATTAGTTTTCTGCCTGTCCTGGGCTCCGTCTGCAGGCAGGCCTTCCCTTTATGGTGGTTTTAGGTGGTTCCAAGCTTGTATCCTTGCAAGAAAACTACAGTGAAAAATAAGACATTTTATCTTTTAGTTTTAATACAAGTTTGGGTCTGACTTTCACAGGCCAGTATCAGAGGTCTGCCAATTACACAGGCCTGAGGGATGAGTCTGATCACCCCAGCTGGGTCATATGCCCCAGACTGTTCCCATGTGCCCCATCCAAACTATGTAGGGAGTAGGAGGTGATGCTTTCCCCTCATGATGGCTTCTCATTGAGGCTGTAACAATTCAGCATATATCAGGTGGATTAAAACAGCACGGATTTGTGAATCTTAACAGCTCCAGAGGTCAGCAATCTGAATCCAGCAGGCAAAAATCAAAATGTGGGCAGGGCTGCGTTCCTTGGGGAGGCTCTAGGGGAGAATCCGTTTTCCTGCCATTTGCAGCTTCTAGAGGCCGCCTGCCTTCCTGGGCTGATGGCCCTCTTCTTCCTTCAAAGCCCCAGTCACCTCACTGCAACCCTTGCCTCTATCCTTACCTGTCCCCCTCTGCTGACTCTTCTAGTTCCTCTTTCACTGATTTCATTGGGTCCCCTGGTTTGAAATCATGGACAATTCTATCCAGGATGGGATCACTTTGGTCAGAGAGAGAGAGAGAGAGAGAGAGAGAGAGAGGGGCAGCATTCCAAAATGGAGCCTGAGAACCCTGAGGCTGCACGGTGGCTGAAAAGCAGAGGCAGGCTGGAGGAATAATTAACCTTTCTCAGGGGTGTTCCCTGGAGCTGCCTGCAACTGTAATCACAAGTTGCAGGACTGGTCTGGGACCTGCTCCTGGAGACTGCTGCTAACAGTCAGCTTTGGAATCTGGACTTCACACTCACCCACACCTATCATTGTAGGTTTTGCTTTCTTAAACCCAGTCCTTGTTCCAGCTTCAGAACACTGCTTTCATTTTACCCCAATCTGTGTCTCCTGAATTGCAATTTTTGGAACCCCCAAATCAAACTTTTTTTTTTTTTTTTTTTTGGTACTGGGGATTGAACCCAGGGGCACTCGACCACTGAGCCACATCCCCAGCCCTATTTTGTATTTTATTTAGAGACAGGGTCTCACTAAGTTGCTAAGGGCCTCGCTAAGTTGCTGAGGCTGGCTTTGAACTCGCGATCCTCCTGACTCAGCCTCCCAAGTCGCTTGGATTACAGGCGTGTGCCACCGCGCCCGGCCCAAATCAAACTTTTATACTTCACAGTCTCAATATTGATTATTGATCAACATAGATAATCTCCTTTTCTCAAGATGCTTACTTTAATCACATCTGAAAAGTTCCTCTTGCTAGGAAAGATAACATGTTCATGGCTTCTGGAAATTAGGATGGGGACAATTTACTATTCTGTCTGCCACCCCCCTCCCCTCTTCTCCCCCCAAATCAGGGAGCTGTTATTAGGTGAAGGAGGAAGTAGATGCCAGGCAAGTGAACTTGGGTTTTCAGTTAATTTATTTAGGTAGCTCTGTGATTTGGGTGAATAGCTTCATCTGTTTGGGTCTTAGCATCCCCAACTCTAAAACAAGGAGGTTGTAGCGGGTGATCTTGCTTAGACTCCCTTCAAAGCTTGTTATCAGCTAATAGATGAAGAGCATCCAAACCTCATGAGTGTGTGGGGGGAAAGCAGTGTCAGTGGGAATGTGAATCTTTTGGGAATTTAGCTTTCATTACCTATTAAAGGCATAAATACATATGCCCTTTGACCCAGAACTCCAAGGAAAAAAGGGCTAGGATGTGAAGATAAATAGTTATGGTTTAAAAAATATTCCATAGAAGTATATATTTCTATATATGTACCTGTATTTTTCACCATATATGAATGACAAATATATATATATATATATATATACACTGTATGTATATCATAATAGCAAAGAAGCACCAGAAACAGTTGAAATGTTCAAAAATAAGGAAATTTTGAATAAATTATAACACATCTATATTATGGATTATTATAGAACTTTTAAAAAGATTGAAATATATCTACTTATTACCTGATGAGATACCTTTGAAATCTTAAAGAAAACTAAAATATTATGTACAGTCTGGTTCTATCTTAGAAAATTTTAAAGAAGAGAAAAAAGTATTTGTGCATGTGTGTTTGTGTATCTCTGAGCACAGAGAAAGTTATGAAAGGCCCCAGAACAGTGAATATTTGGGGAGGTGTGATTGGATGAGAGTGGAGGGATAATTATCTTTACATTAATTTTGTTTTTGGTACCAGGGATTGAACCCAGGGTCTCTTAACCACTGAGCCTTTTTATATATTTTACATATTTTATTTAGAGACAGTGTTTCACTAAGTTGCTTAGGGCCTTGCTAAGTTGCTGAGGCTGGCTTTGAAGTTGGAATCTTCCTGCCTCAGCCTCCTGAGCTGCTGGGATTACAGGTGTGCACCACTGTGCCTGGCTTTACATCAAGTTTTAATGACCCAAGTACTTAACACGTCCATTATGTGAGTAAACAATTAAAACGTTATCTCCAAAGCTGGCTCCTCTTAATATCACTCCTGCTTGTCCTTCCAACCCCTCCCTTGCTGTCCATTTAATTTGTGGTCTTTCTCGTATTTTCTGTGCATTGACATGTATACAAGGACATGGAGAGAATTTATAGTGTTTTTTAAAAATTACATGAGGCCATATTTTAACATCTTTTTTCTTTAACATATTTTTTCCCTTCAAAGTATTTTTTTTTGATATGCAGATGTTCCCCAAGTTATGGTGGTTTGTTTGACTTCTGATTTTTTTGACTCTTACAATCGTGCTAAAGCAATACATGTTTTGTAGAAACCGTACTTAATTGGGTGTTTTGCTCTTTCCCTGGGCAGGTGGTATGTGGCACGACAGCGGAAGCGATCGGCAGCTCCTAGTCAGCCGTGATCACGAGGGAAATCACCACACTGCAGGGTTCTGTGTGGCCAAGCTGCCATGTCAGTAGGTTTGGTGGATTCAGTGTATTTCAACTTAGGATGGATTTATCAGGCCACAGACCAGCAGAAGTTGAGGGGTGTGGAGTATACCCATGTTAGTACATGTACATTTACCTTATTTTTCATTACTGCCTAGGATGCCATCTATTCAACTATTCCTTGGCAGGTAGTTTTTTTCCTTGTTTTAGTCATTGCAAAAAGTGCCACCCTCACCACTCCTGTATCAACGTCCTTGAATACTTGTTCCTCTTTCTTTAGGGAATTCACCAGTGAAATTGCTGGGTCATGGGGTGTGAAATAAAAAAAAAAAAAAAAAAGTTAAAATAGATTCTGTAGAATTGTCTTTAAAAAGAACTGGGTCAATTTATATTTCATAATTCAAAGGAGATTTCAAAAAGCACTGTCTAACCATAGAAATGAAAAGTTGTATCCCATTTGTGTACAATGAATCAAATTGCAGGCTGTAAAAACAAAACAAAACAAAAAACACTGTCTGGCTTTTAAAGGAAGTGCGCATTACTTAGGGAGGCAAATGCCACTTTATGGAAAATCCATAAAAGAAACCGAATTTCCTGAGGTACTCCAGATATGTGGGAGATCCTGGGTGGATTTTTCACATGCCCTGGCTTAGCTAGCAGGAGGTGGGGAGCAGCCTCAGACAGCAAAGATGGGTGAGATTTCAGAAAACTGGCTTTTGTGCACACAGCCTCTGGAACTTACTTGACAAGCAAGAAAAGGTCACAAATTTGTTATGTGGTGTTCTACTTATAATAGTAGAGTGAGAGAACAACATCTCTGAACTTTGTGAATTATACTTGTTGAGGGAAAGACATGGCTTTTGGAAATCACAAAAATGGAAGTGCCAGCTCTCTGACATGGCTGGTGATGTAGAACATACCATACTCTCCATCATGTAGAACATGGAGAGTTCAATGGGATGTTTCACAGAAGCAACATCACTCAGCTGAGGAATTTGTTGCTTAAGTGTGATTGTTAGCTGAGGACACGAGTACTTTGCTATTTCCCAAGTGTACCACTAACCAGCAGAGGGGGCCAGAGAGCTCTCACGATTTGGGTTTACCTTAAGGACTCCAGGTGTGTCTTCCGAGAGAGGGTCAGCATTGCTTAGCCTGTCTGATGGTGCAGCACATGTAATGATGTTTAAACTCGGCATCCAAGAAGAAATGGCATAGTTTTTATTAAGGAAGTAAACTTGATTTATATATAGAATGATACATGTACATTGTTAATACCAAAAATTAATACAAAATCCCCAGAGGCTTGGGAGGTGGAGGCAGAGGGCTGCAGTTCAAGGTCAGCCTCAGGAATTTAGTAAGGCCTGAAGCAACCTAGGGAGACCATGTCTCAAA
>JAJEJO010003795.1:116505-128695 GCA_020662805.1 Glaucomys volans | reverse complement strand
TAAGATCCTTTCCCTCTACCCCTGCATTCTCCCCAATCCTACTCCCTAGAAGCAGCTATTTAAAACTCCTACTTATTTTTGCCTTGGGGAAAAAAACATACATCTTTAAAATAACACAATAACAAAGTACAGAGTTAAAAAGTACAGAAGGGAGCTTGGTGAAAAATGTATTTCTCTCCCACTTGGTTCCTCAGGTTACCATTTCCCTTCACTGGTGTCAATCACTGTAGGCAGTTTGTTTGAATATCCTGCCAGAGAGCTTCCATGTGATAAGTCTTTTAACAAATATAATAATTCTAAAAAAAGGAATACATTTACATGGTTCAAAATCCAAAAGACTTCCAATGGGAATTCAGGTCTTCCTCCCACTTCTTTTCCCCAGAGGCAACATATTAAAGTTATAGTTGTCTACTTATCAACCCGAGACATTTGCTTCTGGCTTCCAATTATGGTAGATGATTTATATTACAAATAGAGTGATAGATGCTGGTTTATATACATGTTATGGTAGTGAGACCTTGACTCCTGCACTTTCCATCCTTTATCCACACCTTTCTCCAACTTCTCCTTGCTCCCTACCCCCAGGGATTGAACCTAGAGATGCTTAATCACTGAGCCACATCCCCAGCTCCCACCTTTTTTTTTTTTTCCACATTTTTGAAAAGAATATTTTAGTTGTAGATGGACACAAACCTTTTATTATTTTATCTATTTACTTATTTTCATGTGGTGCTGAGGATGGACCCCAGTGTCCCACACATGCCAGGCAAGTGCTCCACCACTGAACCACAACCCCAGCCCCTCCCAGTCCTTTTTTATTTTTTATTTTGAGACAGGGTTTTGCCAAGTAGCTAAGGCCTTGATAAATTTCTGAGGCTGGCTTTGAACACATGATCCTTCTGCCTTGACCTCCTGAGTCTCTGGGATTGCAAGTGTTCGCCACCGTGCCTGGTCCTTTCTCTAACTTCTTTTTTTTTTTTTTTTTGACCCGGGGATTGAACTCAGGGACACTTGGCCACTGAGCCACATCCCCAGTCTTATTTTGTATTTTATTTAGAGACAGGGTGTCACTGAGTTGCTTAGGGCCTCGCTAAGTTGCTGAGGCTGGCTTTGAACTCTCGATCCTCCTGACTCCAAGTTGCTTGGATTACAGGCGTGCGCCACCGCGCCTGGCCTTTCTCTAACTTCTGATGGCAACATGTTTTGTTAATTCCTGGTCAGGCTTTAAATGTTATTTTGGTAGATAATGTTCACTGCTGAATTAAACATGGGAGTAGTTTCCTTTCTTATATGTTTGATTCTCCTGAAGCTAATGCCTCACTTTAGCACTGGCTTAACTTTCTAATGAAGTTGTCACTGATTTTCTGGGCACATTGCCAGGTTTGTTGAATGCCATTATATTTTTCAGCTGACCACAGTATCACATACCTTCTTCCACCGTCTGTCCTTTTGTTGTAGGATGAGCTGCTTATGTGTGTGTGTGTGTGTGTGTGTGTGTGTGTGTGTGTGAGAGAGAGAGAGAGAGAGAGAGAGAGAGAGAGGGAGAGAGAGAGAGAGAGAACAGGAAGATTATGAATACCTCGCTCTCCAACTTGTCAACTTATTTCCGCCACCTTACCCTACTGGGTTTCCTCTTGGGTCTCTTCCAGAGTCCCAGAGTCTCCTTTTCTTCGTTTAGTTCCTCATTTGCTGGAGTGCATTTTCCAGGGACTTCCCGAGAGAGAGGGTAGTTGGTATTTTGAGTTCCTAGAAAGTCTCAGCATGTCTAATTCTTGATATTTACTTTGGGAAGATAATGTGTTTCAGGTTACTAATTTTTTTCCTGCAGAACTTCTCCATTGTCTTTCAGTCCCTCATGTGGCCATTCAGAAGTCTGCTGACATTCTAAAACAGCATTATAAGTTAGAAACCTTGATCTATCTTCCTGACCATTTATATGTGATCTTCTCTCTTCCCAGGAGCTTGTTGGTAGACTTTTGTGATGATATTACTTTGTTTCAGTGTTTCAAAATTTATTTTGCTAGGGCTAGGCACTGAGTAGTTTTTTTCAGTTCTTGGCAATTTTCTTGTATTTCTGTGATCTTTTCCTTCCAGCCTGATATCTGCTTGCTACGTCTTCCCCTGCAAATTTGTCCTAGCAGGTTCATGCCTCACATATTCCTTTCCTGACTTTGGCAGAGTTGTGAAAGGGGAGGAGCTAAGCACAGATGGTTGGTTAGCTGTGTTTAACCAGGCATCTCTGTCCCAGCAAGTTTTCGAAGTTTATTGGAAGGGGAATGAATCCAGGGAAAGAAACTTTGGAAACCCCAGAAACAAAGCTAATAGAACATCTCTAATAGTTCCACAAGGGGGATGTTTTAGAAAAGGCCCCCTTCTCTTTTGACCTCACTACTGTCTTGATGTCAAAATTAAAGTGGGAATGGTGGATGCAGAAGGGCCAAGTGTCAGAGAAAAGAACAGGATGGGGTGACTGCCTGGTTGTGGAGAGGACCGAAGAGAGCACTCTGGCCCTGGGGCAGGTGGGTGGCACAAACCCTCTTTCTCCAGTGCCCTCACCCCCAAATGCTGCCTTCTTTTTTTAAAAAAAAAATTTAAAATAAATGCTATTTCTTTGGCGGGGGTGGGGGGGGAACTGGAATAGGAAATACATTTACTTAATTTCTAATCCAGAAGGTATACAAATTGTATACAGTGAAGTATTCTAACCACCCACATCATTCAGCCACCCAATTCCTCCTCTGGGGGTGTCAGTGTTACTGACTTCCAACTTTTCTTTCCAGAAATATATAAGTAAATTTGTATAAGATTCCACCCATCATCTTTTATTTGTACAAATGGTGATTCAGTATTATATTCTGAACCTTAATTTTTTTCATTTACTGTCTTTTGGAGATCATTGCACACCAGTATATAAAAAGCTCCTCAATCCTCCATGATGAATAGCAATCCATTACTTGAACACAGCACCATTTGTATAAACACTCTCCCTTTGATAATCATTTTCATTATTTCCAATTTTTTGGTATTATAAACAATACTGTAAAAATTAACTATATCAGTAAATGATTTCCACATGTAGGAGTATTTCTGTAACTTAATAGAATTTTAATAAATATTATTACAGATATAATATCATGAATATTTACCAAAAATAAAATTGCTTCAAAGAGCATGTATACTTATAATTTTTTTGATATAATTATACAGCAGGGAAAATATCTTTTTTTTTTTCACAATGTAGATTCACACAATTCATATAATCTTACATATACATAGGGTAACACTGTCTGTCTCAGTCTACTATTTTTCCTTTCCCCTTCCCCTCCTGTTCCATTTTCCTCTACACCATCCATACTTCCTCCATTCTTTTCTTATCCTCCCCCCTCCCATAACCCACCCCCCCGTTATGTATCAGCATCCGCTGATCAGAGAAAACATTTGACCTTTGGTTCTTTTGGGCTTGGCTTATTTCACTTGGCATGATATTCTCCAACTCCACCCACTTACCAGCAAATGCCATAGTTTTATTCTTCTTTATGGCTGAGTAATATTCCATTGTGTATATATTCCACAGTTTATTTATCCATTCTTCAATTGAAGGGCATCTAGGTTGGTTCCACAATCTAGCTATTGTGAATTCATGAGCAGCTATGAACGTAGATATCGCTGCATCCCTATACTTTGCTGATTTTAAGACCTTTGGGTATAAACTGAGGAGTGGGATAGCTGGGTCAAATGGTGGTTCCATTCCAAGTTTTTTGAGGAATCTTCATACTGCTTTCCAGAGTGGCTGCACCAATTTGCAAATCCACCAGCAATGTATGAGTGTGCCTTTTCCCCCCACATCCACTCCAACACTTATTATTGCTTGTATTCCTGATAATAGCCATTCTAATTGGAATTAGATGAAATCTTAGGGTGGTTTTAATTTGCACTTCTCTAATTACTAGAGATGATGAGCACTTTTTCATAAATTTTTGATCATTTGTATATCATCTTCTGTGAAGTGTCTGCCCAGTTCCTTAGCCCATTTATTGATTGGGTTCTTTGTATTTTTGGTGTAAAGTTTTGTAAGTTCTTTATAAATTTTGGAGATCAGTGTTCTGTCTGAAGTGCATGTGGAAAAGATTTTTTCCCACTCTGTAGGCTCTCTTTTCCCATTTTTGATTGTTTCTTTTGTTGAGAAAAAGCTTTTTAGTTTGAATCCATCCCCTTTATTGATTCTTCCTTTTATTTCTTGCGCTCTGGTGGTGATGTTGAGAAAGTCTGGTCCTAAGCCAATATGAAGAAGATTTGGGCCTACTATTTCTTCTATTTGGTGAAAGAGTCTCAGATCTAATTCCTAGATCCTTGATCCATTTTGAGTTGAGTTTTGTACAGGGTGAGAGATAGGGGTTTAATTTCATTTTATTGCTTATGGATTTCTAGTTTTGCCAGCACCATTTGTTAAAGAGGCTATCTTTTCTCCATGGTATGTTTTTGGTACCTTTGTCTAGTATGAGATAATTGTACTTATGTGGGTTTGTCTCTGTGTCTTCTATTCTGTACCATTGGTCTACCTGTCTATTTTGGTGTCAATACCATGCTGTTTTTGTAACTATTGCTCTATAGTAGAGTTTAAGGTCTGGTACTGTGATACCTCCTGCATCATTCTTCCTGCCCAGGATCGTTTTGGCTATTCTGGGTCTTTTGTTCTTCCATATAAATTTCATGATTGCTTTTTCTACTTCTATGAAGAGTGTCATTGGAATTTTTATTAGAATTGTGTTACATTTGGATAGCACCTTTAGAAGTATGGCCATTTTGATTATATTAATTCTGCTTATCCAAGAACATGGAAGATCTTTCCATCTTCTAAGGTTTTCCTCAATTTCTTTCTTTAATGTTCTGTAGTTTTCATTGTAGAGGGTTTTCACCTCTTTTGTTAGATTGATTCCCAAGTATTTTATTTTATTTGAGGCTATTTTGAACGGAGTTGTTTTCCTCAATTCACTTTCAGATGATTCATCGCTTATGTAGATAAATGCATTTGATTTATGTGTGTTTATTTTATATCCTGCTATTGTGCTGAATTCATTAATTAGGTCTAAAAGTTTCCTGGTGGAGTTTTTTGGATCATGTCATCAGCAAATAGTGACAGCTTGAGTTCTTCTTTTCCTATTCGTATACCTTTAATTTCTGTGGTCTATCTAATTTCTCTGGCTAGTATTTCCAGCACAATGTTGAATAGAAGTGGTGACAGTGGGCATCCCTGTCTTGTTCCAGTTTTTAAAGGGAATGCTTTCAGTTTTTCTCCTTCAGAATGATGTTGGCAGTGGGCTTAGCATAAATAGCCTTTTCAATGTTCAGGTATGTTCCTACCATCCCTATTTTTTCTAGTGTTTTGAGCATGAAGGGGTGCTGTATTTTGTCAAATGTTTTCTCAGCATCTATCGAAATAATCACATGATTCTTAACCTTAAGTCTATTGATATGATGAATTACATTTATTGATTTCCAGATGTTGAACCAACCTTGCATCCCTGGGATAAACCCCACTTGATCGGGGTGCACTATCTTTTTAATATGTTTTTGTAAGCGATTTGCCAGAATTTTATTAAGGATTTTAGCATCTATATTCATCAGGGATATTGGCCTAAAGTTTTCTCTTCTAGATGTCTTTGTCTGGTTTTGGTATCAGAGTGATACTAGCTTCATAGAATGAATTTGGAAGGGTTCCCTCTTTTTCTATTTCATGAACTACTTTCAGGAGTATTGGTTTAAGTTCTTCTTTGAAGGTCTTGTAGAACTCAGCTGAGAATCCATCTGGTCCTGGGCTTTTCTTGGTTGGTAGGCTTTTGATGGCTTCTTCTATTTCATTGCTTGAAATTGATCTGTTTAAATTGTGTATGTCCTCCTGGTTCAGTTAGGGAGAATCATATGTCTCTAGAAATTTGTCGATGTCTTCAAGATTTTCTATTTTATTGGAGTATAGGCTTTCAAAGTAACTTCTAATTATGTTTTGTATTTCAATGGTGTCTGTTGTGATATTTCCTTTTTCATCACGAATTTTAGTAATTTGAGTTTTCTCTCTCTTTCTCTTTGTTATTGTGGCTAAGGGTTTATCTATTTTATTTACTTTTTCAAAGAACCAACTTTTTGTTTTGTCAAATTTTTGTATTGTTTCTTTTGTTTCAATTTCATTGATTTCAGCTCTGATTTTAATTATTTCCTGTCTTCTACTACTTTAGGTGTCATTCTGTTCTTCGTTTTCTAGGGCTTTGAGATGTAAGGTTAGGTCATTAAGTTGTTGACTTTTTATTCTTTTCCTGAATGCGCTCAATGCAATGAATTTTCCTCTTAGTACTGCTTTCATAGTGTCCCAGAGATTTTGATATGTTGTATCATCATTCTCATTTACCTCTAAGAATTTTTTTTATCGTCTCCCTGATGTTTTCTGTTATCCATGCTTCTTTCAATAGCATATTATTTAGTCTCCAGGTGTTGGAGTAGTTTCTGTTTTTTATTTTGTCATTTATTTCTAATTTCATTCCATTATGATCCGATAGAATACAAGGTAGTATCTCTACATTTTTGCATTTACTAAGGGCTGCTTTGTGGCATAACATATGGTCTATTTTAGAGAAGGAGCCATGTGCTGCTGAGAAGAAAGTGTATTCACTCATTGATGGATGGAATATTCTATATATGTCTGTTATGTCTAAGTTATTGATTGTGTTATTGAGTTCTATGGTTTCTTTGTTTGGTTTTTCTTTGGTAGATCTATCCAGTGGTGACAGTGGTGTGTTAAAGTCACCCAGAATTATTGTGTTGTGGTCTATTTGATTCCTGTAATTGAGAAGGATTTGGGTGATGTACATGGATGGGCCATTGTTTGGGGCATAAATATTTATGATTGTCTTCTTGATTCATGGTTCCCTTAAGCAGTATGAAATGTCCTTCTTTATCCCTTCTCACTAACTTTGGCTTGAAGTCCACTTTATCTGATGTAAGGATGGAAACCCCTGCTTTTTTACTGAGTCCACATGCATGATAGGTTTTTTCCCATCCTTTCACCTTTAGTCTGTGGATGTCCTTTTCTATGAGATGAGTCTCTTGAAGGCAACATATTGTTGGTCTTTCTTTTTAATCCAGTCTGCCAGTCTTTCAATTGATGAGTTTAGGCCGTTAACCTTCAGGGTTATTATTGAGATATGATTTGTATTCCCAGTCATTTTGGTTTAGATTTGGTTTTTAACTTGACTTGGTTTCTCCTTTAATTGGCTTTTCTTTTATGGTAGTTCCTCTCTTTGATGACTTACATTGTTGTTCCTTTCTTCCTCATGGAATATCTTGCTGAGAGTGTTCTGTAGTGCAGGTTTTCTATGTGTAAATTCCTTTAACTTTTGTTTGTCATGGAAGGATTTTATTTCATCTTCAAATCTGAAGATTAGCTTTGCTGGATATAGGATTCTTGGTTGGGAGCCATGTTCTTTCCGAGCTTGAAATATATTGTTCCAGGCCCTTCCAGCTTTTAGGGTCTGGGCTGAGAAATCTGCTGATATCTGTATTCGTTTCCCCCTATATGTAATCTGTTTCTTTTCTCTCACAGCCTTTAAAATCCTATCTTTATTTTGTACATTAGGCATTTTCATTATAATGTGTCTTGGTGTGGATCTGCTGCAATGTTGTGCATTTGGTGTTCTGTAAGCCTCCTGTAGTTGAATTTCCATTTCATTCTTCAGGTTTGGGAAATTTTCTGATATTATTTCATTGAAGAGGTTGTTCATTCCTTTGGTTTGTATCTCTGTGCCTTCCTCAATCCTGATAATTCTTAAATTTGGTCTTTTCATGATATCCCATAGTTCTTGTAGGTTCTGTTCATGATTTCTTACAATCTTCTCTGTTTGGGCTACTTTATTTTCAAGATTCAATATTTTGTCTTCATTGTCTGAGGTTCTGTCTTCTAAGTGATCTAGTCTGTTGGTGATGCTTTCCATTGAGTTTTTTATTTGGTTTATTGTTTCCTTCATTTCAAGGATTTCTGTTTGGTTCTTTTTCAGAATCTCTATCTCTTTGTTGAGGTGATCTTTTGTTTCCTGTAGTTGCTCTTTCAGCTGCTTATTGGAATGGTCAATCATTGCCTGCATTTGCTCTCTTAACTCATCATTTTCTTCTCTGAACATTTTAATCATGTATATTCTAAACTTCTTTTCTGGCATTTCTTCTACCATGTTGTCATTGAATTCTATTAGTGTAGAATCTTGGTTTGTTTGGAACACTTTCCTCCCTTGTTTTTTCATGCTGTTCATGTATATTCCCCTCTAGCAATGCAGATCTATGGTATTATAGTTTCTGCCCTATAGGCTTAAAGTGACCCTGTAGATTTCTGAATCCTCTTCTTTAAGGGGCGGGGGGGTCAATATTAGCAACACCCAGTACAGACAATATGCAACTCTAAACCAAATAGCCCCTATGAAGACAATTGTTACAGTAGTCTTTTTGTTACAATATTGTCATATTAAACAGAGAGGATGAGTTCGATTATTATCTATAGCATAACAAACAGATATGCAGTGAGGACTGCAGTTTCTAATGGAGGACAAAGAGGATGGGGAGGGGTGTAGGCTGTAACTGTTAACCATGTAAGAAAAGAGTATGAAGAAGTTCTAGATCATAGGAAGAGTGAAAGTATAGTCAGAAGAAGTTGGTTGTTAGCATGAGAAAAGTGAGAAAAAGCCCTTGAGGAAAGAGGTAGACAAAAGGAAAGTAGAGAGCAAGAAAAGTAAAGAAATAAAAGTTTAAAATCTTTCACAAAGGAGAAAAAAAAATCTCCACTATAACTGTCATATACTATTCAAACCTCCCAGTCTTTAGTGGCCTGAGGCCTGAGAGGTACCTGACAATGAGCTTCTGGTCTCCAGCAGGCGTCTCAGGATGGGATTTACACCACTAATGACAGTTTCCCCTTGGCGGATAATCCAAGATGGCTGCACTGGCTTCCAAACGTGTTGGCAAATGGTGAGCTGCAGCGCAGGGCGTGGGCACTGAGACTGTGTGGGGTGCAGTGGGTCAGGCTGGGCCCCGGGAGGTGGTTTTGCTGTCAGTCAAGCTGGGGGTCCTGGAGGCGGGGTGCTGTCAGTCGGGCTGGCAGCCCTGCAGCTCCTGGCTTTTTTTTTTCCCCCCAAAATGGCGGCAGCCACGTGTAACCAAACCTGCGGGTACTGTGATGGTGAATTTCCAGGCAACAACAGGCTGCTGCTGATCCACTGACGGTCTGCAGGCTCCGCAGGCTACTGGCAGATGGTCGGTAGATGAACCTCGGTTGGTGGGTGAGGGGTAGGTGAAAGGCAGGCGATGGGCAGGCCAGAGGCAGGCAAACAGGCAAGTGATGGATGATAGGCAGCAGTCTGCTGCCTTCTTATTGAGGATGCCTTCTCCCAAATCCAGGTATTGCCCTAGTTCACCCTTCTTAGCCCCTGACTGAAACTCAATCTCAGTAGACTTCCTAGCCCTTCTCTGCCATCACAATTTAACCTAAAAATACATACATACATACATACATACATAAGTAAATAAAATAAAAAAATCCTCTCACTGAGCTTGTTACTCACCCATTGGTCCCTGGTTATGTGGTATTTCAGTAGTTCCCAAGCCTGAAAGTGTACAGCATTACTTGGGGAGGGTTTGAAAATACAACTGTCGTATTTGGGAGCAATGGCACACACCTGTAATCCAGGAGGATGAGGAGGCTGAGCAGGAGGATTGCAAGTTCAAAGTCAGTTTCAGCAACTTAGTGAGATCCTGTCTCAAAATAAAAGATAATTATAAAAGGGGGGATGGGGTTTGCTGGGGATGTGGCTCAGTGGTAAAACACCCCTTGTACCAAAGGGGAAAAAAGTACAATTGTCAAAATAAAAACAATTAAAACTCTTCTGGTCCCACTTGTTCAGAATCTCTGGGGGCTAAGGTCCAGGGTTCTGTATTGTAAACCCTGTTCCTCAGATGCCAAGCCTGGTTTGGAAATCCCTGGGGGAGCTAATGATTTCTCTCAGGTAGAACATAGCCTTCTCCTTGAGAGACCCTGTTGGAGTGGCACGAAAGGTAGCCTTGTTCTTCTGGATTTATCATGTGGTCCTTCAGATTCCTTCCCACCCTGTTGAAGATGGCTGTCCAGGGGATCATGCTTGTAGGACAGGCAGAAAAAGTGTTTCAGTGTGAAGCAGCTGTTATGTATGTGGTACGTATGGAAAAGAAAGTGCATGTTTTACTGTAACATATGTTGTGAATTAATTTGGCTTTTGCAATGTTAGTCAAGAGATGATTATCTTTGAATAGACTGGGAGGGAAAGGAAGAGGACGCCAATTAGGATTTGTTAAACTCCTTTTTCATAAGTCTGCCACTAGGGGGCAGCAACCTACTGCTCAGAAGAGGCTCTACGTACAACTCAGTCAGGTCCAAAGACTTTTTTCCTGAAAAGGTGATATGTTTGTGAGTTTTCTTCTAAAAGGGGCTACCTTCGCCTGAATGATGGTGCTAATTTTTGTGCCATCTTCGTTTTTTAGTGTTTCCCCCCACACTACCCTGATAGTCACTTCTCATGGAGCACTTTCAGGTACTACACTTGACATACAGCTTCTCTGCAGGGAACTCTCATAGCTCCTCTCCAAAGACAGCTAGCATTGGTCCTCCAAGGACATGCCACCTCTTCTGGGGAGAGGCAGCTTCTCATCCTGAGGGATGAGAAGCTGGAGGTTTCCACCCACTGGGTCTCTCAGTTAATGTGAATTCTATTAAGACCCCAGGTGAGCATGTTTTTGGGGATGACCCTGCACTGTCCCGAGGGACATTCTGTATAGACAAAGGCTAAACTGTGTTTGGCTAGATGTTTTACTCTAAATCACCTAAGTCTGCTTGCTCTGATAATTTTAGGAATGATTGCCCAGGATATCTTCTTAACTAAAACTTTCCATATTTTGGCCATGGTGTGTGTGTGTGTGTGTGTGTGTGTGTGTATGTATGTGTGTGTGTGTGTAAGGTGTGCTGCATTTCAGTTGTATAAGGTGGCCAAATATAGTTGTTACAGGCAGAGAGTGGAGCTTTTCATCTAGGACTCATGTGATCTTGGTGCTGTGTGATGTTTTCTGGTAAGAACTTCTAGGAAGGCGCTACCAGAACCTGGAGCATTGGGTTATGACATGTTCTCCCATGAGCTGTGCGACCTTGAATAGTCATATAACCTTTACCTTTATATCTTCATTTGTAAAGTGAAGTCAGCATAGATAGTGGCTCTTAAACAGAAGTGCACCTCAGAATCTGATTTGAAGCAAATAGATTCCCAGGCTCCATTCTCTCCTACAGAATTGCTCTTGGGGTATGTCCCTTGGCATGCCTTTGGGTTTAGGGATAGGGGAGAAGGATACTCAGCTCACTTAGGGTGACTCTAGTTCGCTCCCCAGAACATGAATATGCAGGCCAGAATGTTGCTAGTATTCCTTCTAACATCTGTGCAGCTTGCCATCCATCCATCTATCTATTCATCCAGCTAGCCAGCCAGCCATCCATTTATCCATTCACTTATTCACCAAATGTTTATCAAAAATACGCTGAAGTAAAGGTCTTTATTACTCCATTTTGAATTCGATCCAATAAAAAATTTCCAAGATTATATAGATTGTGGCAAACACACACACGCACACACACACACCCACCCACCCACACCTGTTTTAGTGTGTTCCAATTAGGATAATAGTAGGAACTTGGTTAGGTTGCATTTTTATCATTACTTGTTTATTTTCTGAATTTCAGTGTTGTACTTGATAAAACGAAAGCACTTGGAACTCATGAGCTAAAAGAGTGGAACCAAATGAAGCAACTGGCTCATAATGTGCTCTGGGAAGAGGTGGGCAGCCCCAGGGCCAGGCGCTGCCATGCCACCTACTGGTGGGCCTGTCTTGGTTCAGAGCTTGGCAGAATGCTTGTTTCCTCATCTTCACTGTTGATTCTTTTCAAAGGGGGTTATAAAAACTCACTGTTTACTTCCTGGGATGAAGATCAGGATTAGGTGAAAGCACTTTCTATATTATAAGGAGCCATAAATATCTTTTCCTCTTTCCACATTTTTCCCCACTTTTTTTTTTTTTTTTTTTTTTGCAGTGCTGGGGATTGAACCCAGGGCCTTGTGCTTGTGAGGCAATCCCCACATTTTTA
>JAJEJO010003795.1:80335-116105 GCA_020662805.1 Glaucomys volans | reverse complement strand
CCCCCCCAACCCCCACACCTTTCTTTTCCTTTCTCTTCTCTAGCTTGCACAAATGAGAGAAAACATGACCCTTGACCTCTGAGTGTGGCTTATTTCACTTAACATATTGGTAAGAGCCATTAATATTAACATGGCCCTGTTATTGTCACTCCTCCATCAAGCAGGGGCAGTGGGAGTTTTCCTCTCAGGCTGCAGTTGTTCAAGGTAGTGCCAGACCAGGCTGGTTTCAGTCCATGAACGCTGAATGATCTCTGTCCCCTTGAACGCAGCGACCCTCGTCTTCTGTTCTTTACAGACTCCCCCCAGAGCTCTCTTCACACAGCATCTATCTCATCCACTACAGAATGTACCCTGTGGTCCGAACAACCTCAGCCGAAGCTTCCCCATTACCAGTGTTTACTTTCTCCATAAATGTAAGGTTTTGTGGTAAACTGTGGCTTCGAGATTCAAAAGCTCCATCCTCGTTTATTTGGAATCAGCTTTCTAAGAAAACACAGCCCAGTGGGTCTGAAAAATGCTGACTTGAGTGTACCCTGGTGTGGCCCTCCTCATCCCCACCTTGGGCCACAAGGCTTTTCTGCTTCAGGTGTGGAGGGTCTTTTCACACTGCTTCCTTCTCTCTAGGGAGGGCAGGGGTTGGTGTCCTGTCTTAGAGGCAAAAATCAAAGAACATGTTTACTGACAAGGCATTTGGGATCAGATAAATCTGTAAAGTGAGTCTGGAGGGGCACACAGGGCTCTCCCCAGCTCCAGGGGAACACAACCCTCTGTCCCCTCATATTCTCTTTCCCCAGGGAAAGAGGAGGCATTAGATGACCTTTTTCAGGATCAGTTTTAGTTTAATGTTTTAGGAAGTCTCCACCAGATGGTGAAGCACGATTTCTCCCTAATTTTCCATACTTTCTCAGGGGGAGCATTCTAGATTTCCAAAGAGAACTCAGGAGATGGTCATCACCCTCTTTCCTCTTTCCTTCACAGGAGATACAGTCCACCCTTGGCAGCGAGTCCTGCTGAAGACATGTAGGACATAAGGGTCCTTTCTATCAGCCCCGAACTTGGGGGAGGGGGCTCTCTGAGCTTCAGGCTCAGGGCTCCCACACTCTCTGTGGTGGAAAACAGCTTTTAAAAATTCCTGATTTATCACAGACTGATTTATACTTGTGCAAAAATGAACTTTTGCCTTTGTTAAAAATGAAATGAAAAAAAAAAACCCAATACAAGCCCCATTTAACTGGTGAATGATATTGAACAAATTATAATATTTGTGTGCATCAACAAATATGTAACAATAAATCTGAATTCCACCATTATGTTCAGTTATAATGCACCAATAAAAAAAACTATGAAAACCCCCTAAAAGCAAAGTCCTCAGGGATTGCTGTAGATATGCATGTGAATTAATGCAATTATACAAACTAGCTCAGTTTATTTTTATTAAAACTATCTAGTTTCCTATGACAAAAGAAACCCCCTATAATGATTAGATTTTAACAGGTAAATTACTCTGTCAACTTGTGCCCAACTTCCAGGAGACTTACTTTCAATTACTACACAGAATGGTTGCATAACAAACAGGTCTGCCCCTGGAACTGGTGTTTGGACCTTATTTTGGGAAGCAAGGCTCTGGAGCACCCAGCTGGCAGCCTCCAGTCCTCCACCATGTGGCTGTGGCATGGTGCTCACTCTCTGTGTCTTAGTTTCCTTATCTGCAGAATAGGGGAGTCATCACAGTGCTGACCCGACCTCATAGAGAATAAATGGGCTAGCACACACACCTCCGCCTGGAGTGGAGCATTGCTGTAATTACTGAAGTGTGAGCCGCATCTGCTCAGTCCTAATTCACCATCAGCTCCCTATCTCAGCTATTCGTATCCCTGGGATAGTATTGGAGCTAGGAACAAGGGCCGAGGCTTTGATCCACTGCCCGTGCTCATTACACAGCAAGACTTCCCTTTTCTTACAAATACTCGCTTAGGTGCATTAAAGCTTTTAGAACTGCAAACATTTCAGGCCTTTCTTCTGCTTTTGTATTTTACTGGTTGCCTGTAGTTTTGTTTGAAAAAAATGAGAATCTCTCAAGCCAATCTGTTTATCTTTTTTATTTTTGGTTAGTTTCTCTTTCTAGTTAAAATATACAAATAATTTTAGGCTCACAGTATGGCAGAGGGATGTTTAGCTCTAAAATAAACTGTTTTATCAAAACTGAAAAACAAGAAATCATTTGATGCAGGCATCTTGTCTTTTAGAGTAGGAACACCATTCCTTTTAATTAGTATGAATCATCTTATTTCTGGTTACATTTTAAGCTTTGGTATGTTCTAAAGGCAGGACATATTGGCGGGATTTTAAAGATTTATTCTTTTTAGTTATATGTGACAGAATATATTTTGACATATTAGACATACATGGAGTACAGCCTCCCATTCTTCTGGGTGTAGCTGATGTGGAATTACATTGGTGGTGTATTCATATATGAACATAGGAAAGTTATGTCTGGTTAATTCTACTGTCTTTCCTATTTCTATCCCCCTCCCTTCCCTTCATTCCCCTTTGTCTAATCCAAAGTTAGTGAGATGTTTTAAAGCATCTCAAAGAGTCATCAGCCAAGCTGAAATCTAAAGTATAAACAAGCTAAAAATTACTATTTTACTGTATTCCATCAGAACTTGGCCTCATTCATGTTTGAATTGGGCTCTTCCTAAATGTAACAACAACAACAAGAAAAAGAGTGAGAAATTTCTATTTGCATCATGAACCTTATTTTTTGACTGGTTTCAGCTTTGTTTAGGAGTTGCTTTTTGGTATTTTGACTCAAGCACAAAATAAAGTCTGTGCAGTATTTTTGTGTTTCAATGTCCCATTCAATCCTTTGGGGAAAGTTAGGCAGATGAACAATTGGTCTTTGTCTCTCTGTATACCTACTGAGTAAATAGACACCATAAATGAAGTATAGTAGAATCCACTCATGGAATCTCACTTTCCTGTCGTGATTCCTGAGTCCTTCACCCATGTTTTGTCAGGTTGCATCTGCTCATGAGTAATGAAGAAGCTAGATGCATGGTAATAACCCACCATTCCAGGGCTGCTGGTGGGCACTTGCTTTGCCATGGTCCCTGCCCAGCCCTCTTTGTTTGCCCTTCCTGACTTGATGACTGACTGCTTCATTCTTCACAGTCCTGAACTGAGCAATTGCCAAGCTCTGTTCCTTGACAAACTGGGGACTGCTACTCTGTCACCTCTGAGCGATTCTCAGTCCCACATGGACCAAAGCAGTCTACACTTCTTTACCTTCCACCCAAGGGCCATCTCAGAACAGGTTCCAGATCTGGGTCCTGGCTGATGGTGGGGACAGTGGGCAGACAGAGATGGTGGCCCTGCTCTGTCTTTCCCTCAGATGTCTTCACTGTGTCCCTTTCAAACCAAGTCCTGTAAGTCTTTCTCCCAGCTTTCTAGATTTACTCGGACTTCCTTATGAATGTGGATGATAGATTTAATTAGTGTTCCTTTTAGGATATTGTTGTAATTGCCCACTGGTATTGAATTTGTTTTTTGAAGTAGCCATGAGGGAATGGTTTAAATATTTGAAGTTCTTTAATTGTAGTGATTGAAAAATATTTATTTGAAATGGATAAATGTCTTTTTCCACCCCCCTTCAGGTGCAGTGTCTTCACCAAGAAGCAGGGTACCTTCAAGAGCCCTATGAATGCGATCACTTCGCTTTACTGAAAAGGGGGGTCACATGAGGGTATCTGCTTAGGACTTACTCTCTTTCCTCTTTTTTGGGTCTCCTAACATGTTGATATTTTCTGTGTCTTTTATTTCTCTTATCAACTGCTTTCTGGATTCCATTCCTTTTACTCTCTGTTTCTCCTGATATATCTTTTGGTTCACTGATTATTTTTTCAGCTCTCTTTAATCTGCCAGTACTCTAGTACACTGTCTTTATTGTGGTTATTATATTTTTCAGTTTCTGAGTTTCAATTTTTTTCCTTTTCAAATCTTCAATGCCACTTTCTATTTTTTCTGATTCCTTGTTGAAATTTTTCAGTTTTCTTTTGATCTCCTTGAATAGAATAATCATAATGGTCTCAGAGTCTGTCTGGGAATTTCACTATTTGGACTAACTGTGTGAAATTCTGTTGTCACTGTGCTGTTCTGCCTCTGAGGCCTGATTTCATTTTATTGTGTATTGGTCATTGTACTTGAAAAAACCACTTATAGAGATGGTTTGCAACCTAGATGACATCTTCCCCAGAAAGGGTTTCCTTTGAGTTCTGCTAGGTGCCTGGAGGTATCTGGAGGTATAATCTAGCATCATGTTAATCTAATTGAAGAATTTGAAACTTGGTGGGCCACCCCAAAACTTCAGGGGAGCTGCAGGTGAGAATAGGTTACATGGAAGTTTGCATTCCCAGGGTGCAGCCCTCAGGGACCACCCCAAGCACTGGGCATCTTACTGGAGCCTCCTGGGAGCAGAGTCGAGACTCTGCCTTTTCTTTGCTATTCTCACAAAATACCAAAAGTACAACTCCACCTTTTATCTGCCTCTTCAGGACAAAGGCAGACCCAAATGTGGTTCCCATCTCTCCGAATTTCCATTTTTTACTAGATCATTGCCAAGTAATTCCTCACTCTATTGTTAGCTATTTGAACCTTTTACAAAAATATTTTTGTATATGTCATCTGACTTTTAAAAGTTGTCTTTAGCAGAAGAGTTGGTTTGAATTACCTAGTCTGCCTTTAGTGGAAATAGAGTTTGGAAGCAGATCTGTAAAAGCTGACTGGAGCCTGTCTCCAAAGAGGAAAATTTCCAGCTGCTTGCTCTGTGCTACTGAGCCCATAGGAAGTCTGCTCTGAGCTCCCCAGAGCCCTCCAACCACACAGACCCTCACTGCAACAAAGGAAGCATGTTACCTGAGGACCTCTGGTCTGTATCACATATCCAGACACAATGAAACTTGAATGAGAACAGTACACTACTTTCACTGTGGTGTCAAAATCCCTAGCCTGTGAATGTTTTCTCTGATACGTGGATGCTAATTCACAATAAGGAGGCAGGGGCTAGGGAAGAATAGAGGTACTTTGGATTAAGCAGAGGGAAGTGAAGGGAGTGGAGGAGGTGTGGGGGTAGGAAGGATAGTAGAATGAATTGGACATTATTACCTTATGTGCATATATGACTGTATGACCTGTCTTATCCTATATCATGTACAACCAGAAGAATGAGAAGTTTTACTCCATTTATGTAAGATGTGTAGGAATTGTATTCGACTGTCATTTGTATAACTAATTAGAACAAATAAATAAAAAATTGAAAAAAAAGATTTTCATATGTTTATGTGCAGAAAAAAAAAATCAGTCTGTGAAATGTAAGGAAAGAAGCTGAGCTTAGGCATAGTAAGTACCTACTGTCACACTACCTTGTGATACAGACCGTGGATAAGTTGTATGATTTTTCTTGAACTTCTGCATTTTTGTATTCCATTGGCCTTTGAACTCTTGTATGCATGAGAATTATAGCAGAGCTATTACAATGCAGATTGCTGACCTCGTCCTGAGTTTCTGATTTGGGGGTCTGGTGGGAACCTGTACTTTTTTCACAAATTTCTGTGTGATGCTTCTGGTTTGAGGATCACACTTTGAGAATTCCTTGTCTACTCAGGGTCTTGAAGATGAGGGCCTGTAACTCATCTTCTTTGGCCTTTCTTACCAGTCAGCTCAGTGCTATGATCCACATAGAACCTGCATTTGAACTACTCATGGTGAAAATAATTCAGGTGTTGTCACTGTTTTGAAACATCTGGTACTTCTCAAAGAGTCCTAGGTGTTTCGTGGTAGCTCTGCTATCCATGGTAAGACTCAGAGGAGCCTGGGCTCTGTAGGTATTCCTTGCTGTAGTTACAGAGACAGAGTTTCAGGCCAATATCTGTTGTTGAACTACTTTCCTCTTGAGGACACTTCTTCACTTTTGCCTTAAGAAGGGATCATACTCTCTTTGATGAACAAATGCTAGTAATGGCAGGCCGTAACTGAGAAGTGGTAGAAGTCAGGGGTAGCCAAATTTAGTCTGATCACAGGAGCAAGGGAGTGTGGAGCCAACAAGAGAAGCAAAATGAATGGGAAGATTAGTAGTCTAAAAATGAGAGGCAGAGGGCTGGAGATGTAGCTCAGTTGGAAGAGTGTGTGCCTTGCATGCACAAGGTCCTGGGTTCAATCCCCAGCACTGCCACCACCGCGCGCGCGCACACACACGCACACGGGCACACGTGCACATACACACACAAAAAAAAAAAATGAGAGAGGAAAAAGGAAGCCCGAAGCAGGTGACCACATGTGACTTCTGGGCACTGCCTTTGTCACACAGGTGGGCTGTCTTGAGTGTCCCAGCTGATGCATGGGGGAAGGGCTGCTTGAGGGCTGGGTGGTAAACCAGGCAGAGCTTTTTTTTTTGGCACTTGCTGTTCTTTGTGGGCTCCTTTGCCCCGGTGGCCCAGAGGGCTCCCCAATGTTAGGATTCTTCCTGTCTGGTGAGCTGCTGAGTGATTAGACAGTAGAGTTTTATTGACAAGTGCATTTCAATTTACTTAAAAATGATTGGGTGTCCACCACAGGCCAGGCATCTCTAGCTGCTGGAAGTAAAGAAAGAAACAGTGCATTCTCTGTCCTTTCTAACAGGAGATGCTAGGCACTGTGGCAGTGTGGAGAGACGGCAAGAATGAATACCTAAGTTGACAATGAACTCTTACTTTTTTTTCTCTTTCCACACATGGTGCATTATAGTAGTGGGATGGGATTTGTTGTTACATAGCCATACATGCACACAATGTAACAATGTAATTTGGTCAACATCACTCTCCAACACTTCTTTCTCCCTCCCTCCCGCTTCTCATCCCTTGATCCCTTTGCTCTACTGAGACCATGAGTTTTTAAATACAAATTGGGACAATTTAGAGAGTGAAAAGGAATGCTAAAAACTGGCAGTGAAATGGTGGGAAGGAGGATGTAGGTCACCTGTCTTATCAAGGGTTATGAGAAGAGAGGAGTCCTTTGAGTCCAGTGTGGTGCAGTCAGTTGATTGTGGGAGGGGTCCTGGACACAGTTCCAAAAGGCCACTTAGTAGAGATTGTGCTCTGGTTGAATCTGGAAGCCTGAATCGTTACATTGTAAATCAGGACCCCCTTAAAAGAAGGAGCGTTTCCCTTAAACGACTCTACTGGTGGAATTTAAGGTGTGATGACCTCTGGGACTATGCAAGGAGAAAGCTTCCAAATCATACTACCATCTTTGCTTAATGAGGATTTATTCTTCATAGAGGCAGCAAAAGTCACTTGGAAGTCCATTTTTCCTATTTTAGAAAGAGAAAAGGTCAGCTGATTCTCTAAGAACTCTTAGAAACAAAGAGGAGCAGCTCACTCCTCATCTCAATCTCCCTTCTCTCTCAGTTCAAAGTAAGTACAGCTTATCTTTGAGCCAAGGTTGTAGTAAGGTCAGTTTTAGGCTAGAAGACAGGAGTTTCCTTGTGCAGCTCTCAGTATTTAGACAAAACCACATTCTTTGAGTTAGAGCTACATGATGCTCATCTGGAGTCATTTCTTCACCTTGTCTCTGCCCTAGTCTTCCCTCCATCACTAGGCTAGGTTTCTTTCCTAATGATCTCACCTGCATTTACTTTCTCACCTGCTGAGAACATATTTTCACAGTAGCATAATTGCATAGCTGTGGCTTATATTTTGCTACTACCTTGGGTACAGTTTGCTGAAAATAAGGACATTTACAATCCCTGGGAGATGTTGAAATAGTCCCAAAATAGTAGACATGCAAACACTTTGCCTGATTATCTGCTACTCATTAAAACATATGGTTCAAGGACTGAGTTGCCAACTTTATGTTTCTATAAAGTACTGCATGGTCCTGTATAATGAGGCAAATTGCAGAATACTGATGTTGATGGAGAAGTCAAATCTGTGAATTTTGGAGGTACAGACCATGAATTTTAACTTAGCATTTTCAAGTCAATAGAGAGTTTCCAAGCTTTTTGCATTATGTGTTTTCAATATCTTTTGCTCTTGAAAGAATTGAGTTCTGTTTGCTTCCCTTGCTGGGTTATACCTCAGTCTGTTGTCTCTGACCTTGTAGTAAGAGATGTTTCTAGGTGCAACCAAAGGGAACAGGCTTAAAATTTTCCTTTCAAGGTTTTTGCACTAAAAGCTCAGTTCCTGGTTGTAATAGGTTGAGTTGCATCCCTAAAAAAGATAATGTTGAAGTTCTGACTCCCAGTAGCTCAAAATGTGACCTTTTTTAGGAAATAGTTTGATTGTGAATGTAATTAGTTAAGACGAGTTTATATTGGAGGAGGCTGATCCAATATGGGAGGTGTTCTTCTATGAAGATGGCGTGTGAAGACACAGAGGCACAGGGAGAATGCCGTGTGAAGATAGAGTATTGGGATAGTACACCTACAAGCCCAGGGATGCTAGAGTCCTGGCAAACCACCAGACACCATGAAGAGGCAAGGGAGGATTCCCCAACAGGTTTCAGAGAGAACATGGCTCTATCAACACCTTCTTCTCAGACTTCCAGTCTCCAGAGCTAGGAGTAATAAATTTCTGTTGTTTAACACCACCAAACATGTGGAACATTTGTTACAGTAACTCTAGGAAACTAATGACTAGTGATGTCTGGGCCTGTGGTTTCCTCCTTTGGATGTGCCGCTTAGAGAGATGGTTAGAGGTGACCTGGATGGTACAATCCATCATTTCCTGAACTTTAGGGGTCCTATTGAGAAAATCATTGTCTGTTCCTACATGCTGGAATGTTGACTCTATGTTTTCTTCTAGGAGTTGCATAGTTTCTGGTTTAATTCCTAGGTCTTTGATCCATTTTGAGTTGATTTTTGTGCAGGGTGAGAGATAAGGGTCTAGTTTCATTATTCTACAAATGGATAACCAGTTTTCCTAGCACCAATTGTTAAAAAGGCTGTCTTTTCTCCAATGTATGTTTTTTACACCTTTATTAAGACCAGATGACTATAGATGTGTGGATTAGTCTCTGCGCCCTCTCTTCTGTACCAGTGGTCTATTGTGTTTGTTTTTATGCCAGTACCATGCAGTTTTTGTTACTATAGCTCTGTAATTTAATTTGAAATCAGGTATTGTGATGCCACCAGCATTGGTTTTTTGGTTTAGAATTGCTTGGCTATTCTGGGTCCTTTTTTCACCAATTGAATTTTAGAACTATTTTTTCTAGTTCTGAGAATGATGTCATTGGTATTTTGATTGCATTGAATCTGTATATTGCTTTTTGTAGTATGGCTATTTTAACAATATTAATTCTGCCTATCCATGAACTTGGGAGATCTTTCCATCTTATGAGATCTTCAATTTCTTTCTTTGATAAGAACAGTATTTTGATCATTTTTCTTTGTCTGCTAAATTTTATGGTATTCCTGAATTAGACTCTAAACTAGTACAGAGTATATTCTTACATATTTTTAAATTGCAATATAATAGGAAAATTCTGTTTTGCATTAAGAATCGTAACAAAGGAAGTTATATATTTTACAATATTTAGGTAAAGAAGAATTAGATTGCTTTTAACATTCACAAACTACTGTGTATTGGATATATTATTCCCAAATTTGTTAGAAAACAAAGATTGACATTTTTATTATTACTTTGGAAAATTCTAATTCTATTTCATATTTGATTTAGATATACTTTGAAAGTAGCAAACCTCTATGTGAAATAACTCTCTTTCAGAAATAGCACCATAGGGATGAATGAGTCACATACACATTTAGTATAAAAAAATCCATTGATATTTTAAGATCAACAGATATCCAAGAACATCCATCCTTTAAGAGACAGCTGTTGGTGGGACAATTTTCTTTTATTCACCTTTTATTCACCTTTTGCATGAATGCTAGTACCTGATGCCTTGTCTACCTGTGGGAATGTCCCAGGGTCTGGTAAGCACTGACATGGTTACATAATACAATGTTTCTTTGGTTCAAGACAACAGTTCGTGCACCATTGATTTAATAATAGCTTTTCAGGAAAAAAGAAAAAAAAATACCACATTTCAATTGTTAAGATCATGTTGATTTCATAAACATTAAAAAGTGAGAAGAAACTTCTTTGAAACAGGAAAATAAACTATACCAATGTGTTGAACATTTTTGTAACTTTCTACCTACCTAACCATATGGGTATACCTATCTCTCTCTACACATGCTATTATGTGTGCACCATATATTATTATATATATATTGTTTTATATATATATAAAAGTATGTACACTATTATGTACTACATATAGTACATTTACTATTATGGTTTGGATCTGGAATGTCCCCCAAAGTCTTGTGTGTACAGTAATGTTCAGAGGTAGGACTCTTGGGAAGTGATGGTGATCACTTTGATCACCATTCATGGTCTAACTTCATCCAGGGATTAATCCATTGATGAATTCATATATTTTAAAAAAGTTTTATTTTGCTTTTTAGTTATACATGACAGTAGAATGTATTTTGACATATCATACATACATGGAGTGTAACTTCCGATTCTTTGGTTGTACATGATGTGAAGTTACACTGGTTGTGTATTCATATATGAACATAGGGCAATTATGTCCTATTCATTCTACTGTCTTTCTTATTGCCATCCTCCATCCCTTCCCTTCATTCCTCTTTGTCTAATCCAAAGTACTTCTATTCTTTCCTACCCACCCCCTCTTATTGTGTGTTAGCATCTGCATGTCAGAAATTCAGCCTTTGGTTTTTTGGGATTGGTTTATTTCACTTAGCATGATAGTCTCCAGTTTCATCCATTTACTGGCTTGTATTCTTGTTAATTGCCATTCTGACCAGAGTGAGATGAAATCTCATTGTAGTTTTGATTTGCATTTTTCTAATTGCTAGAGATGTTGAACATATTTTCATATATTTGTTGACTGGCTGTATTTTGTCTTCTGTGAAGTGTCTGTTTTGTTCCTTAGTCCATTTATTGATTGGGCAATTTATTTTTTTGGTGTTAAGTTTTAAGGTTTTTTTCTTAAAAAAGCAGAGAATAGGCATGTATTAATCTTTGTGGTCTGCCTGCACCAAGGAGTTGAAGTGACTCACAATAAAAGAAAGCTACATAAATGTTACAGTAGATGGAGGCATGCAGTAGGGATATAATTAAAAAAGGAAACCCAGGGGACGGGGGGTGTAGCTCCCAGTGTTGGAGCATGTGCTTAGCATGCACAAGGCTCTGGGTTCAACCTTTTTTTTTTTAATTTATTTGTTTTTTATTTTTACAGACTGCATTTTGATTCATTGTATACAAATGGGGTACATCTTTTCTATAGTTGTGCACAATGTCGATTCATACCATTCATTTAAGTTTTTTGAGGTTTTTTTTTTTTTTTTTTTTTTTTTGGTACTGAGGGTTGAACCCAGGGGCGCATAATCACTGAGCCACATCTCTAGCACTTTTAAAATATTTTATTTAGAGACAGGGTTTTGGTGAGTTGCTTAGGGCCTCTCTAAGTTGCTGAGTCTGGCTTTGAACTCACAGTCCTCCCTCAAAATCCTGCCTCAGCCTCCTGAGCCATTGGGATTACAGGCATGTGCCACCATGTCTGGCTTTTTTGAGTTCTTTATATATCCTGGAGATTAATGTGGTATCTGAGGTGCAGGTGGCAAAGATTTTCTCCAATTCTGTAAGCTCTCTCTTCATGTTCTTGATTGTTTCCTTTACTGTGAAGAAGCTTTTTAGTTTGATATTTTCCCATTTATTGAGTCTTTTTGTTTGTTTGTTTGTTTGTTTTTTTGAACCAGGGATTAAACTCAGGGGCACTTGACCACTGAGCCACATCCCCAGCCCTATTTTGTATTTTGTTTAGAGACAGGGTCTCACTGAGTTGCTTAGGGCCTCGCTAAGTTGCTGAGGCTGGCTTTGAACTTGCGATCCTCCTGCCTCAGCCTCCCAAGTGCTGAGATTACGGGCGTGCGCCACCATGCTCGGCTTATCGAGTCTTATTGAACTTCTTGTGCTTTAGGAGTCTTGTTGAGGAAGTCAGTTCCTAAGCCTACATGGTGGAGATTTGGGCCTATTTTTCCTTCTAGTAGGCACAGGTTCTCTGGTCTAATTCCTAGGTCCTTGACCCACTTTGAGTTGAGTTTTGTGCAGGGTGAGAGATAGGGGTTTAATTTCATTTTGCTAATATGGATTTCCAGTTTACTCAGCACCATTTATTGAAGAGGCTATCTTTTCTCTAATGTATGTTTATGGAGTCTTATATAATATATTTATGTGGGTTTGTCTCTGTGTCTTCTATTCTTTACCATTGGTCTTCATGTCTGTTTTGGTGCCAATACCATGCCATTTTTGTGGCTATAGCTCTGTAGTATAATTTAAGCTCTGATATTGTGATGCCTCCTGCTTCACTTTTCTCACTGCGGATAGCTTGGGCTACTCTGGGCCTCTTATTTTTCCAAATGAATTTCATGTTTGTTTTTTCTCTTTCTATGGAGAACGTCTTAGAATTTTAATAGGAATTGCATTATATCTCCATAGCACTTTTGGTGGTATGACCATTTTGACAATGTTAATTTTGCCTATCCAAGAACACGGGAGATCTTTCCATCTTCTAAGGTCATCTTCAATTTCTTTCTTCAGTGTTCTGTAGTTTTCATTGTAGAGGTCTTTCACCTCTTTTGTTAGATTTATCGAATATTTTGTTTTTTTTGAGGCTACTGTGATTGGGATAGTTTTCCTAAATTCTCTTTCAGTTGAATTCATCACTGTTGTATAAGAACACAATTGATTTGTGGCTGTTTATATCCTGATTTATATCCTTCTACTTTGCTGAATTAATTTATGAATTGTAGAAGTTTTCTGGTGGAGTTTTTTGGGTCTTCAAAATATAGAATCATGTTGTCAGCAAATAGCGATAGCTTGAGTTCTTTTCCTATTTATATTCCTTTAATTTCTTTCATCTGTTTAATTGCTCTGGCAAGTTTCAAGGACTATGTTGAATAGAAGTGGTAATAGAGGGCATCCTTGTCTTGCTCCAGTTTTTAGAGGGAATGCTTTCAACTTTTCTCCATGATGTTGGCCTTGGGTTTAGTATACATAGCTCTTACAATGTTTAGGTATGTTCCTACTCTCCCTAGTTTTTCTAGTGTTTTGCACATGAAGGAGTGCTGTATTTTGTTAAATGCTTTTTCTGCATCTATTGAGATAATCATGTGATTCTTGCCTTTAAGTCTACTGATGTGATGAATCATGTTTATTCATTTCTGTATGTTGAACCAACCTTGCATCCCTGGGCTGAACCCCACTTGATCATGGTGCACTATCTTTTAAATATGTCTTGTATGCAAATTGCCAGAATTTTATTAAAGAATTCATAATTTAAAAAAATAATTATTTCTATGTTTTCTCTTTCTGAATTTTTTATTGGTGCATTATAGTTGTACATAACAATGGGGTTTATGGTTACACATTTGTCCATGAACACAATATAACAATATAATTTGGCATATATCACTCCCCAGCACTTCCTCCCTCTCCTCTTTTCATACCCTGGCTGTTTCCTCTACTGACCTCCCTCTGATTTTCATGAGCTTCCTGCCCACCACTTTCTTTTCTTTTTATGGATTTATAATTTGACTGTGTTACTGGGAGGAGGTAGAACCTAGTGGGAGGAAGTAGGTCACTGGAGGCATGCCCTGGAAGGGTATTTCTTTTTTCTGGTCCCTCCTTGCATGCTTTCTCTACTTTCCAACTGTCATGGTGTGAGCAGCTTTGCTCCACCACACACTCCCACCATGATGTTCTGTCTCATCATGGTCCAAGAACAACAGAGCAAAGTGATTGTGAACTGAAACTTCTGAAACCATGAGCCAAAATAAGTCTTTCCTTTTTCAAATTGATTTTCTCAGGTAGTTTATCATAGCAATAGAAAGCTAAAACATACACTATGTATTACATGTATCATCACATATGCCATGCACACATATGCAGAGATGTAGTTTGGAAATACTGCCATAAGTTAAAAAAGAATGCAGAATGGCATTGAGGAGCAAAATACCCTCACAAAAGTGATACTAGCTAAAGGAATGCAAACTGGCAAGGAAGGCAGGTATGGCAGCCTGAAATATTCACTTAAGGTAGGTTTGGACCTTCAAGAAGGATGCTAGCACCACACATTCTGCTCCTGTGAGATGTCCCCACACAGAGGAAGATTAAGAGGAAATTAGTAGAAAGCATGGGCAACTGTTCTGAAAATCATGAAAAGTTCATCTGAGTCTTGTGTGATTTTCCACATTTGTTTCTGCTTAACTGAGAACAGGAAATGCAGATGACCACTGATCACATGAATTTTAAGGTTTGGGAGCCCGTTCTTGAGCACTAGGGAAACTTCTGGGAAGGGTCAGACTCCTTCAGTGGCTGTTCTCTGTCTCTCTGTCCCATGCCTCATCTCACCCACCCAGAGGCACTCCTGCTGCTCTGTTATGTGTGGAGATAGAGCTGGTGTGGGGATTTCTCAGTACAGCACCACATTTTAACTTCAGATTCTTTTGGGACCTGATTAACAATTTGGAACAATCAATACTTTGAGTTATTTCAAGTCTCACTAAAATTTCCTTAGAAATTTGGCCAAAATAGGGAGAGGAGATGGTTTCTGATGCACATATTTTAATCCTAAAAGATTTATTAGTGAGACAATTAATGAACAGAGGTTTTTTGATTTGAATGTAGGATGTTGGCTGAATTCAGACAATTATCAGGATTCAGATTAGGGTTAGGAGTGAGGGGACCAAGGGACACCTGTGTCTCTAGAGCACTCAGTGCCTCTGATCTAGTCCTAGGAGGAGACTATTATTTTTCCTCTCCTTTATTGCTTATGCATATATTATCATTGTTTTTAATTATGGTAAAATATAACATAAAATTTACCATCTTAACCCATTCTCTGTATGTAGTTTGGTGTATGTAGTTTGGCTGTATGTTGCCATGCAGCCTCTCTCAAGAGCACTTCTGTCTTGCAAAACTGAAAACTCCATCCCTATTAGACGGCTCCCCGTTCTTCCCCCACCTCCTGGGAGCTGCCATTCTATTTTTTGCCTCTATGAACTGACTACTCCTGGTTCCCCATGTAAGTGGAATCAATGGAATCATGCGGCATTTCTTTTTTTTTCCTTTTTTTTTGAACCTGCTTATCTCGCTTAGCATAATGCCTGTAAATTTCATCCATATTGTAGCAAGTCAGAATTTCCTTCCTTTTTAAGGTTGATGAGACAGACATTTTAAAAGAATTAAGAGAACAGACCACGAAGAGGACACGTGGAGGTTGCTTACTGAGTATTTATTGCCTGGTTTTAATTTTTCTGGCAATGCTTCTTAAAGTCTTTAAAATATTCATATCTCAAAGTTTCAACAAGCAGGACCAGTCGGATTCCTTGTGGACATGGAAGAAGGAGCAGACTAGACTCTTTCCTTGCTGGCTTTTGTAAGAATAATGTTCTTTTAAATTTTGAGTAGTGTTTCTCAATGTGAGTGGGTGGGGCTCTGATTTTGCCCTTCCCCCCTGGGGAAATTTGGCAATAGCTGTAGGCAATTTTGGTTCTCCTAACTTGGAGGGCATGTTGCTAAATATCCTACAATGCACTGAATGACCCCATGACAAAGAATTATCCAGCCCAAATGTTAATAGTGCTGACGTTGAGAAATCCTGACATAGGAACACTCAGGAAGGTCATGCTGTTTATGGAGGTTTAGCCAATGAGGAACTTGGAATCCTTGAACTTACTGATGATTCTCCTGAAGGCGGCCTGGGGGATCCTGAAATAGAACAACGTCCATCTACGTCAAATGCTCAAAGTTGATACCAAAGATCGCATCAACAGTGGTTTTCTTACCTAAACACCATTTGTCAAAACACAAAGTCCTTCAAACAGCTGGCACCGAGGGAGTGCAGCCTCTGCCCGCCCAGGAGCCCCACCAGGACATTTCATGCTAACATAAACAGGATAAGCCTTTTCAGCTGTGGTGCTGTTTACCAGGAACCTGTGAGAGTAAACGAGCCTGTTAAGTTTAATTTAGTGAACAGCATAATCACTGTAGTTCTTCCATTTGCTGTTTCTCAGCAAATGTGGGGGCGCAGCTGATAGACGCTCTCATCTGACTTTGCCAAACAGTGAGGACTTTGGAGTGCTTTCAAGGGGGAATGAAAATGATGGTTGAGTCCCTCCCTGAAAGAACCATCTTATGAGCTGAAGAGGAAAGTCCAACCGCTCTTCCTTCTCCAAGGACAGGAGTGGAAGTGAGCTCTTGAGGTCCCTATGGGAGCTATACATCAGTGAGCCAGTGACAGAGCAAAATTTGGCAATATCTGTAGGCAATTTTGGTTGCCTTGACTTGGAGGGGATGCTGCTAAATATCTTACAATGCACTGAATGGCCCCATGACAAAGAATTATCAGCCCAAATGGAGAATTATTTTGGATATTATTTTTCTCTCCAATGATGGAGAAAAATACTCTTTAATAAAAATTGCACACGATTTTTTTTTGTTTTTGTTTTTGCATTTGAATTCCCATCTCGTGAAGACCAGGTGAAGAGTGAACTAAGTAGTTCTGAGAGGAAACTCTAAGCCAGCCCAGCCTCTCTCAGACATCCTGTACTATTCCAACTAAGAGTAGGTGCATCCCTTTTTGAGAGGCATGACTATGCTTCAGTGCCAAAATGGATCACATTTTTGCCTAATCTCTGGTTGTCTGGCTGAGCTAGAGAAAGGTTGTGGGTTCTCTCCAACTGAGTCTCATTTCAATTGCAGCTTTTCAAATATTTCCTCCTGTTCTTTGCTTCCTCGATATATTTAGATTTGTGGTTGCTCCTCAGTGCCGTAGTTGAGAGCACAGACTTTAGGGTTCAGTCTTGGCTCTGCCCTTTACTAGCTGATATGCCCTCAGCAAGTGATTAAACCTTTTTTGTGTGTCATGTTCCTGTAAATAAGGGTGAAATACTTGCACCTGCCTTATGTGGGTATGTTGATTTCAATGATCTGAATATTTGCAAAGAACATATAGAACAGTTTCAGGTGAATAGTGAAGACTATATTTGCTAAATAAAGAAAATGGCGTCTGACATACCGGAAACTCTAAGTTCACACATTGTGTTGTAAACTTAACAGATGTTGGAGTCCGGAACTAAATCACTACAGGGAGCAGGTGTCATAAAAGTCAATGTGCATTTAACAAACAGCCCCCAGTGTCTCCAGGGCTGCTTTTATCCCAATTGCAAAGGGTTTGACCCTTTCAGAGCCTGCGTATGTGGCCTGGAAAAAGTGTCAGGTGGGTTTCATCAGGTCGGCACTGGACTGACCATTTTTCTTCCCATCTATTGGGTAAGTGCGATTTTGGACTAACTACATATTGAGTAAAACACATTTTTGCAGTCCTTCTGAAATGGGAGTGATTATAGCAATTCAGACAAAGGATTGTATAGCCTGGGTCAAGGGTATGGTTAGGATGCATGGAGGGGCAGAATCAGGAGCTGGCACTGGCTGCTAGACAAGGCTGTCCCACGATGGGAGAGACTGGACCAACTACCCTGTGCAGTAGTGAAAGGGGAATTTTGGAAAGGGGCATTTCCTGCCTGTCTGGAAGGGGTTATAGCGACTGGTTTTCTTACCACGTTCTGCTACCTTTGATTTCTCCCTGTTGTTGGCTCCTGGAATCCTTCATCTCAGGTTTATGTCCCCCAGGGGGAGCAGAGGCATTCTTTCCAGGGAAATTGGCTGAGGAGGTAAGGAGGTCTACAGGTACTGGTGTTCAGCCGGGTGAGGGGGTGTCTTTCAAGGAAACAGTAAGTTTCTTCCTGTGATGTTACAGGAAACCCACCAGTTGACCTGTTGGTGCGCTGAAGTATCCAGCCTCCATTTTATTGTTATAGTTGTTATTATTTTGTGGTACTAGGAAATGAAATCCAGGGCCTTGCAGGTGCCAGACAAGTGCTCTCCACTGAGCTACATCCCAGCCCTCCAGTATCCATTTGAGTCCTTTCTCCTTACTTTGAAGAGCAAGTCATCAGCCACCCAGGCCAAGGCTCTGTCGCACTTGGGTGTGGTCATGGGAAGAAGGAAGACAGCGTCTTTGTCCCACCCCTGGCAGCACCTCTTCCACCTACTTTCTCTGGAGTCCCCTTCTGCTATTGTGAGAAATAGAAATTCTGGTGGTTCATTTTCAAAATACAGTATTAGGCATTTCATGTAAAATTACTGGGGGTGTAAAAAAAGCAGACAGAGGGAAAATAAAGCAGAATTGTTATCAGCAGTTAACTCACAGTGCAATCAGGAGGTAGGGGACGGGGCTGGCCTAACCAACAGAGACAAAAAAATCTCTGTTAAGGAACAGTAACTTAAGTAAAGAAGTCAGAACTGTGTCCGTGCCAAAATTCACTCACCCCCAAAAGGCCTTCCTGTCACAAGAGAACAAAGGTGAGTGGAGAAAACTAAAGGTACATTTCTTTAAACAACCCAATAGGAGACAGTAAAGCCTAGGTGACGTCCCGGAAGATGGGACGTCATAGTACTCAGCCAAAGAGGAACCAGGGGAGGGACCTTGTGCACTAAGGGGCTACAAAACTGATTGTAACCACCCTGGGGGTGTCTGCCTCTCAGACACCTGATCCTGCAAGAATATCAGTACACATTTTCCTTTGGTAGACCAAGTGTCTCTGAGTCCATTCTTGGAATTTGGGCAGATGACCATGTTTCTCACACTAGAGCAGAGGGTGGCACAGATTCTGTAGGAAACAAATAACAAACGAACAAACACAGAGTGACTTGGAAAACAGTTCACACAAATGTCTTGTCTACTCCCTTGAGTTCTGAGAAAGTTCCATCAAAACTGGAATTAGAAAATACATGTACTGGTCAACACTGGAGGGGTGTCATGAGCTTTGGAATCTAAGACAGAGGGAGAGGGAGAGGGAGAGGGAGAGAGAGAGACAGAGAGAGAGAGGACTTGGGAATATCAAACGCGTTGCTATTGCAAAACTCTTCTTCATTTTTGTTTTCCTTAAACTTTCCTATGGTTAGTCTTCTTGATTTTCAGAGTAGGAGAGAATGAAGGAGAAGGAAACAGATTGGGAATAGTTCAGGGAGGGTTAGCACTGAATTAAGACTGACCATGGAAGAGATGATTTCTTATCTCCAACTTCTCTCCTTCCTCCAATGTCTAAGGAGACAATAGAAAAGGCTGGTTCTGGGGAGGGGAGCCCAGGGCAGGGCAGACCCACTGCTGGCTTCTAATTTAGTGACATTCTTTCCCTGTGTTTGCTGAGAGGAAGGTCCAGAGAGCTAGGTACCAGCGTATTATCAGTCCGGTACTCTGGGTACCAGAGTATCAGGTATTTCCAGTCTTCAACGGTCTCCTACCTCATTCCTTGAGAGAACCTTCCAGGGTTTAGCTCTTCCTGAGGGCTTCTATGGCTTAGAAAGCTGCCCACTGATGCCAATGGGGCCATGCCATTTTTTTTTAAAAAGCCAAGACACACTGGTTGTCTCCCAGGCAGGGTCGTCAACTTTGCTGAGATGATGGTTTACACTGGACATTGTGGGTTGCATTGTGTCCCCCTGATTGTATGTTGAGTTCCTAACCCCCAGTACCTGTGAATGTGACCTTATTTAAGAATAGGGTCTTTGCAGATATTATTAGTTACGATTGGGTCCTTAGGGTAGTAACTAATCCAAAAATGGTGTGCTTATAAAAAGGGGAAATGGGACCCACAGGCATCCACAAGGAAAATGCTGTGTGATGTGGAGGATTGCCTACTAACCACCAGAGTCCAGGAGAGAGGCAGAGCACGGACTCTCCCTCACAGTCGCACCAGTTCCTTGATCTACGACTCTGGCCTCCAGAATTGTGAAGACAATACATTTCTATTTTTAAAAATACATGGTCAGCAACAGTGAGGTGCTAAGCAACTCAGTGAGACCCTGTCTCTCTAAATAAAATACAGAAAAGGGCTGGGGATGTGGCTCAGTGGTTGAGTGCCCCTGAGTTCAATACCCAGTACCAAAAACAAAAATAAAAACAAAACAAAACAAAACAACAAGAAACTCCAAACAAAAAAACACACCATCTATGACACTGTAACAGCAGCCCTAGCAAAACAAGTGTTAAGTGGGCGGCTGCAGGGGGAGGGAGCACGGTCACCTAGCAACACACTGTGCCAGAAGTGACCAATGAGGCAGACCTGCTGACCCTGACGTCCACCTTGGGTCCACCTGTTTCTGGACAGGACCCTTGACCCCTTCCCCTGTATAAATACCCTGAGCAGCCAAAGCCACGTGCGATTTCTTCTGACTCTCCCACCCCGACTTTTACCCCCTGCGGCTGGAGATTTCGCCCGGGACACAGACTCTACTAAATCTCAATCCACTACTTTTGTCTGACTCTGGTGAACCCGCATGGCGAGCTTCCTCCTTTTGGCCACCTGCTGCCCTTTTGCGAGCTTTACAACAAGCACAAGCACTTTCCTGAAAGTTTGAACTTTCTGGAAACAAACTCCCCCCTGTTAGATTGATATGCCCCACATTGTCAATGTCATCCTATCTGCTTTTGGTTTCTTTCTGCTCTGCATTCCCCTATATTTCTCTGGTGGAAAATTTCCTCCCTGTTCCGGCTGTGTGTGTGTGTGTGTGTGTGTGTGTGTGTGTGTGTGTGGCAGGAAAGAATGGAGCTCTTTGTTTAGAATTTGCGTGGTATACATAAATAACGAGCATATGGAGAACTTTCAAGCCAGAGGCATTTCAAAATTAGGCAAGGGAAGAGAGACTTCATTTGTCAAAGACATTTCCTGTTCAAATTCATCACAAGCTTCCCTACATCCTCCCAACTCCGGGTCCTAACCCCCCTCCAAACCCCAAATATGTGAGAGGCTTTCATAGTAGCGTAGGCTTAACAGGATGTTGAGAGAAACGGATCAGAAAAAAATAGTACACCAAACCAGATGAATGGAAAAAGCCCTGTTTCTTTTTATGCATATAACTTCAGAATTGAAAAAAAGAAATGGGTAAGAAAATTTCTTGTACGTGAACAAACACGTTAAGTGTGTCTAAATTGTTTATACAAAGGCTGGCCTTTAGAAAATAACCCCAGTTGTTTCCTTTTAGACACAGGACATGCTCTGAAATGCTACCTTCAGGCTTTTAATAGAGACTCCTGGTGTTAGCAGTGTGAGTGCCCACCTGCCCCAGGCTGCAGGTAGGGTGGGTCAACGTGCAGGAAGAGTTGGTCTATTCCAAACCAGCCCATCTCCAAAAAGGAGCAGGTGGACCTGGCCTGTGGGATGACTTTGGATCCTCAGTTCCCTGAATGCAGGGTGCCCCACATAGTGCTACCTCCTGTCATCCTGGGGATGATCTGCAGCAGCTGCATCTATTGGCTCTGGAAAAATCCTTTCAAATGAAAATATTTCATTAGCTGCCAGGGAAGTGGTGAGGCAAGCTGTGAAAATAGGCAGCTCCGCCTGCTTGTGTCTGGGGAGGAGGCTGACTTCTGGTTAGTGCAAGCATCCCAGTTTCACACCCCATTAAGAGGGTGTCCCACAGATTTCTCCCCTTCAACCCAAATTACACCCCTGAGGAAGTTGCTAGCTTTCCCGTTGCTAGCTTTCTGGTACAGACATTCATGCATTATGGTCTGGCTTAGCTGAAGTGATTTCTTACTGCGGTTTCAGAAATGATACTTTCTGTGACCACAGAAAGATGTTACGGCGACGGATATGCATTATATAAGGACTGTCTCATATTTTGAATTATGGCACTCTCTGGACAAACCTCCTGACAACGTATGGAAGTTGTAATTTGTAGTAATATTTAGAATACAAAAGTAATGAAATAGCCATGACTCCTAATGCTATATTTTGAATATGCCCCTCCCAGCTCCTAGAGCATGTGTTGGGGACAATCTCCGGTGCAGCAATGCTAAGAGGTAGGACTTCTGTGAGGTGACTAGGTCAGGAGGGCCTTGCCCTCAGCAATTTGGGAAAGCCTGTCTCAAAGTAAAAAGGGCTGGGTGTGTAGCTCAGTGGTAGCACACCTCTGGATTCAATCCCCAGTAATGCAAACAAACAAACAAACAAACAAAAAACCCAAACAAATAAATAAAAAGGGCTTGAGGCTGAGAATTCAGTCTCTCGCTCTTACCTCTTTGTGTGCTCTCCTGCTCTTCTACCTTCTCTTATGGAGGAAGCACTGAAAAGGCCCACAACAGATGTGAGCCCCTTGACCTTGGACTTCCCAGCCTCTAGAACTGTAGATATACATCTCCGCTCTTTATAAAGTACCCAGTCTCAGGTTTTTTGGTATAGCAGCACAAATGCACATGGAAACTAAGATACCTCCCAATACAAATATTTAATAAATAGTATGGTATTGCTATGAGAGGGAATACAGAACATACATAACTAAATAAATCAGTTTTAGGTAACATTTATTGAAGACCTACAATGTGCCTGGAAATGCACTTGTTTCTTCACCATGTATTCATATCTTGGGGAAAGTGGAGGATGAATATGAATTAGAACCAGTTGGAAAATTTATTCTGAATCATTGAAGAAGGGTAATTTATGTGAGTGTCACAAAAAGTCATTTAAGAATTTGAGGGGAAGCAGAAGGCAGGTAATTATAAAATAAATAAATAAATACCCCCAAAACTCAACCACAGCATTTCCCCCCCTGATTTCCAGAAGAGTTTAATCCCCGAATAATGTTTTCAAGGTCAAGGCCCAATTATTACTTCGAAATAATTGGCCTGTTGCCTAGAGTCAGGAATTGGTTTTTAGAGACAAACACACTAATCAAAAACAGCTTTCAGGAAGACTTCATTCTGTCCCAAGCCTACCATATCATATAGCATGAACTAAGTTTGTATAATGGATGAATAGAGATTTTATACTGAAATGTTGTTTGAAGCAGGAAGTTCCTGTATTTCTCTTTCCACTTAAAGATGATGAAGAGGACTTATCTGTGTTGCAATAAGGGAATATAGGTTAGAATTCCCAGCTGTAAGCAGGAGTTCTTGCGAAGAGCTTGTGAAGTTCTTGCTAGAGGTATCTATGGCAACGGAGGGATTAAGCATAGCTCCTCACAGAAGGAAGGAGGAACTTGAAAATCTGTTCCTTATTCCCCTATTACATACCCTTCCATTTACTACCTGCTGGAGACACAGTCACATGCACAATGACACTGAATCTCCCTGAGTGACTGGACCCTTCTTGAAGTCAAGGCACTCAGCCTTGGGTCACTCAGCTCATGTTGCCTGAACTACATTATAGAATAAAGGGGAGAAATAGTAGTTAGAAATTGGTTTAGCTGACAACTATAAAAAACCCAAACAAAATGTATAAACAAAATAGAAATTTAGGACATCTGGGTGGTAAGTACCTAGTTCATGACATTGTCAGGAACTATCATTCTCTCTTAGCAAGTGGCTTCTCACTTATCACCCAACATGGTGACTTGAGATCCAGCAAGGAGAAAGGAAAGGGTGTCTGCTTTCCAACACGGAGAAAGGAAAGGATGAAGAAGGGCATATTTCATTCTTGAAAGAACAGGTCCTAGAAGTTGCAAAAGATAATTTTGCTTACATAAACTGACATGCAGACGCCCTAGTTTCAGTGGAGGCTGAGTAATGTGGTCTCTATTTTGGGTAGTCAAGTACTAGCTAAATGTCAGGGGGTCTATTATAAGAAAACAGGAGATTGGTTGGTAGGTGACAACTTGTAATCTCTGCATAGGGGTAAAAAGGGCACCTAGGATATTTGATGGCAAAGCTTGTCACACTGACCATGCAAATATTATCTTTCTCTCTAATTGTGCATGGTTAGATTCTCAGTGGGGAGTAGGCTCCAAAGGCAATTGCTCTGAAATTCACTAGGTTTTTCTTGCATTTTTCTAAATAGCTTAATTTGATTTTGAAACCCTGACAATAGGAACAGCTTAGCAGACTCGGATGGCATTCACTTAAGTTTGGGGGAAGGTGTGGGTTCACAGGAGTAGAGCACGGCTTCCAAACTGTAATGGAAAGTTGCACTCTGAAGCAGTAGGTCAGGGCTGGGGCCTGAGGCTTTGCATTTCTATCAGGTTCACAAGTGATGTGATGCCATGGTGCACATACTGTTTTGAGTTCCAGGTTTAGAGAAGGTTCTCCATGGCCATCTGAGTCCCAGGGTGTAGTAGGGTATTCAGGAGTGGTTCTACATGCTGTTCCTAAGAATGCGCTGGGAAGCTTGTTAAAGTACATGCTGTGGGATCCCAACAACACTCTCCAGGTAATAGGACTGCCGTGGCAGACATCTGAGTTTTTTAACAGGCATTCTGGTTAATTTCTGATAAAGGTGGTCAAGGAACCAGATTTTTTTTTTTTTTTTGAACAAGGGATTGAACTCAGGGACACTCAGCCACTGAGCCACATCCCCAGCCCTATTTTGTATTTTATTTAGAGACAGGGTCTCACTGAGTTGCTTAGGGCCTCACTAAGTTGCCGAGGCTGGCTTTGAACTCGTGATCCTCCTGCCTCAGCCTCCCGTGTCACTTGGATTACAGGTGTGCACCACCACGCCCGGCTAGGGAACCAGATTTTTGAGAAATATTGGTATCAGGTGTCTCAGCAGTCTATGGGGGTGAGGGTCTAGACCTCTTGTGTCATAATCCTATTCCCATAGAGACTCTGGCATTCTGGGATTTATGGTTTTTTTTTTTTTTTTTTTTTTTTTTTTTTTTTTTCCTAGTTCAATTCATTAAAGGAGACACATGTTGCTTATCTTAATGTCTCAGGATCAAAGGCACAATTTTTCTTTTTGTGCTAAGCGTATTGTTTTTCCAGGAGGTTTGAGAGTCTCTTAACCTTGGCTGCCTTAACAAAACTTCACAAGCTGGATAGCTTAAATAATAGACTCCATTTCTCATGGTTTTGGAGGCTCAGGTCTGAGATTAGGATGCTTGCCTGATCAGCTTCTACCAGTGCTCTCTTCAGTCCATGCACTGGCAGTCACTTTCTTGCTGTGTCCCCAAGAAGAGAGTGAACAGCTCCAATATTTTCCTCTTTTTATAAGAACAGCAATTCTGTGATGGGGGGGATCCCCCATCCCTGTGACCTTGTGTAAAACTGATTACCAAGGGAGATTGCACATTACTGAGAGTGGTGCTGGCGATTAGCCAGAGGTAGAGGGCCAGAGGCAGATGTGGGATGAGGCAGAATCAGGGAAGGAGGGGAAGAGGCTGCCTCCCCTGATGCTCCTCCACGCAGGGACTGTGCTGGCCATGGCGAGGGCCTTGCCTCTGTGGTTCTCGCTACACTCGGAGGCAGTGGTGCTGGCCCCACTGTACCTCATGTGTGTGTTTTAATATTCTTTTTTGAGCACATTAAATATTTCATTGATAAAAGAGTTGAAGGAAAGGAATGGCCTGCTATGCAGGATACCAGGGGTCTTTTTTGCTTCTGCTCTTTTAGACATTTTCACAGCCTAGAGGGCATTCTTCCTAGCTTTCCTCTATTGCCTCCTTTCCATTCCCAGCTTTTCAAAACCACTTCTGCCCTCTAATTCTCTGTACTTACAAAAGCCTAGTTCAAGCTCTGGGTGGGACTGAATCAGAGTCAATCCTCCATCCACATGGAATATGCTTCCCCAGATTTCTGCCATCAGCCTAGGAACTCATGCCAAACTCCAAATACCAGTAATCCCAAACCATTTGGCAATTATGTTCTCCTGAGATGGAAGAGCTGATGAATGAATCAGCATAATTTGGCTGCTTCTCAAGTGGACCCAATTTTTCCAGTTCCTGTTTCCATAAAATAGGAGACGAACCTTTTAGGAGAGAACCTTTGAGGAGAGAAAAGTATGGTGGTCCTAGAGGTTCATTTCTTTTCACCTCTCAGTATAATCTACTGAGAGCTGGCTCAGCGGTTTGGCATTAGCTCCATAGCAGAACAGGCTAAATTCAGCTCCTGGCTCCATTTATGACAAGACCAGTTCCTTGACAAAAGAACTTCCAATGCTGTAGTTGTACAGAGAGCCTTTGTCTTCTGTCCCTGAAAATGTTTGGAGCTTGACGGTGGTAGGTTCCACTCTACCAGAACACTGATGTATGTTATTGGTCAAGGTTCTCCAGAGAAATAGAATAATAAGAGACATATCTGTACCTCAAATATCTATATTTTTATCTAGAAATAAATTTATTATAAGGTAATGGCCCCCAAAATTCTGGAAGGCAAAAAAGTCCTTTAGTCTGTCATGGGACTACAAGCTGGAGACCCAGGAAAGCCATTGATGTAGCTCTAGGGTCTAAGGACTGGGGAGTGAGTGGAGTAGGTTCCAGTCTTGCATGGTAAGTACTGCAAGTGCTGAGGGCAGGAGAAGATTGATGTCTCAGTTCAAAGCAGGCAGGTGGAGTGAATCCATTCTTTGTCCTTTTCATTCTATTCAGGCCCTCCACAGATTAGATGGTGCCCACCATATTGTGGAGGGCCACCTGCTTTACTCAGTCCACCAATTCAAATGCTAATCTCTCTGGAAACATTCTCATAGACACACCCAGAAATAATATTTAACCAGTTATCTGGGCCTCTCATGGCCCAGCCCAATTAATATATAAAATTAGGCATCACATGTGTTGTATATATTTTAAAATTTTGTCTATATTACAATGGTTGACATCTTAAAAAAAATTCCTCCTATTGAGGCAAGACTGCCCATTACTAATTCTTAGAGATAGCAAAGGGCCTAACTGGGAGCATGCCTTTGATATGCAAACTATCCAAATACAGCCCATACCTCCTTTACACGGCCCATGCACACCAGGATGCAGCATTTCCCTCCCTTCTTCATGCTGGGGCCAGTACTAGATGACTGAAGACCCACCTGTGTCATCCAAAACCTACTAAAATTATTCAAACCAGCTACTGATAAACTGTTCATCCTGCCCTACCTTGTCTTTCCTATGGAAAACCCCATAAAGACTGTGTCCTAAATCTTCCACTTGTTTCTGTCCTCTGTCTCCTGACCATGCTGATTTTTCCACATAACCTTGTGTGGCCTACTGTGCTTCCTGTCTCTAGAACCTGTGAATATGATATATTTTGTTGTCCTCTCCTCTGTCTCTTTTGTGGCTATTCCTGACCACATAAAAAAAAATGAAGAACAGCTGATCATGGACTTGGGGCTCCTATACACCCAACTGAAGCTCTTGGGGTAATGACGGCTCAGGAGACTATGTGCCTTCTATACTTCTCTGCTTGCCATCCTTCCTCTCCCACAAACCCTATATTCTATGTGTACCACTAGATATAAGGGATGTGTGTCCAATGATCTCTTTGTAAAAACAGTTTCCAAACTTTGGTCATTAACCACTGTTGCATTTGAGGCTAAGGTGACTTTCCTGGTGATCGACCTCGAACTAATAACAAATGGTGGAACCATCACTCTTTTCCCACTTAATTAATATTCCATGAGTAATTGAAGCTTATTGAATTAGTTTGACCACAAGGGTCCTTCCTCCTTTGCTGGGAAAACAGCTAAAGTTGTGCTTTAAAGATAGGTGTTTGTGTCTTTTCGTAGCAGAAAGTAAGTAATGGAGTGGATAAGAAGGCAGAGAAAAGCAGGAAGCAGCACCAGAGGAAGGACATATATAAAAGCTTCAGTGGATCACACAAAATGAGTGCAGCATATTTCCCAGGAGAGGAGGATGCTGTTCATGGCTTTGTACATCCTGTTACTTTTGTGATTCAATTGAAAGGAATGAATGTTGTGGGGAGAGAGGAAAAGCTGGTGTAAGACTAGAGCCAGCTCCTTGGGGTAACCGTGCCATTTTTGCCTTTGACTTTTGAATTCCAGCTGGAGCTGCTTCTCTCACCTGTGTAGAAGCAGAACTAGTTTCTCTGTGGACTAGAGCAGCTGGGATGAGAGAGAAGGCGCTGTTTTCCTTTTTGGCTCAGTGGCATATGCCCTTTCCGTCAGTTCAACTAGCATGGGTTGGAGACGCAGGAGATAGAAGTGTGATTGTCTCTCATGGACGCAGACCACGTGGATAGACTGTGCGGCATTTGTGTCCTCCTTCTTGGAGAGGGAGGCGGGCCATTTTTGAGGCATTCCCAAAGAGCTGGAGAAGAGGGAGGGCTCTGGAGAAGGCCTGGGTGCAGATCCTCCCTTTTAGTGACCCCCAAATCTTGGTCATTTATTTGTCAAGTAGAAATACTAGTGTTGAGGATAGACTGGGGGAGAAAGGAACTTTGGATCTTGTGGGGAGATGATTTAAGAACAGATAAAAAGAAAACAAAAGAATAGCAAGTTACAATGAAGACATTTTGCAGCTGAGAGAAGGACATGGGGGAGGCGGGGGAGAGGACCAAGTCAGACGTGGCACCCACACAGAGGACTTAAGTCCTAGTGGGAGTGACCCCCCCCATCCGCCACCCCCTCCCCCCTCCACATCCTGAGAAGCTGCAAAAGAAACAAACAAGGGCCTGAGAGAGGTGAACAGATGTTGCAGATGGATGAATCCATTATGGGTGGGCTGCTCAGGAGAGGCCTCTGAGGAGGTGTCAGGTGACCTGACCGCAGATGAGAAGGCACTAGACCTTCCATGGTGGGGAGGGAAGGTCATTCAATCTAGGAAGCAAGAGCAGCATATGCCAAGGTGTTAAGAAGGAAAGAGCTGGGCGTGCTAGGGGAAGTGAAGGAAGCCGCACGGAAGAAGTGTGTGAAATGGGACCCCTGAGCCGGAGATGAAGCTGGAGTCAGATCAAGATCTGATCCCAGAGGGCTGTGCAAGCCCTGCGGGGCACTTCAGATTTGCTTCTAAGTGCAGTGGGAGGCATATTAGGCAGGAAAGTGATTCTATCTAGCTTGTTTCATTTTTAACAAATTTTATTTTATTTTTAATTGGCACTTAATAATTGTACATGCTCATGGGGTGCAGTGTGATGTTCTGATGCATGTGTGCAATGTGGAGGGATCGGATGTTGTCATATCCATCAGTTAAGTTCCAAATTCCTGGGTTCCCTGATTGTAATAATTTTCATTAAAGAGTTACAAAATATCTACCTTGGTCACAAAATCCTTACAAGGCAACCACAGAATATTCAATTTGAATCTCAAACTGTCTAGCTCTGTGGTGAGGCCTCAAGGTTGGACGTTCTCTTTCACCTCTGTCTCATTCTCCACCTTGCCCTCTGACCTGGGGTGCTAACCTCCGTGGACCATGACCCCTCCCACTGCTGGGTGGGAGGCCCAAGGCAGACACCAGGAGCAGGACAAGGAGACCTGCCTGTTCGCTTCTTCAGCTCCCTCCTGCTCCTCGCACTGGAGGAAGTGGCCACTTCCCTCCACCAGTCTTTGCTCCTGCTGGGCACTCTGTACCACAGGTTTCTTTGGGATCAGGAGGCCTCTCTTTCCTCTAACATCCTCGGACCAGGGGTTCTAGCAATTTCTTGCTGTTACTAAGCCAGAGACACTTGCTGGTTTCCCTTCACTGCCCACACCTTGATAAATAGCCTCTTTTTAAAATTTTTTATTTCATTTATTTATTTATTTATTTTTTGCGGTGCTGGGGATTGAACCCAGGGCCTTGTGCTTACAAGGCAATCACTCTACCAACTGAGCTATATCCCCAGCCCTTTATTTCATTTTTTTAAAATACATTTTTTAAATTGTTGATGGGCCTTTATTTTTATTTTATTTATATGTGGTGCTGAGAATTGAACCCAGTGTCTCACACATACTAGCAAGTGCTCTACCACTGAGCCATAACCCCAGCCCATAAATGGCTCTTTTAAAATTCTTTGTAATCACCCCTTTGTGTTGTGCCATTTTTTTCCTCTTGGAATCCTACCCATATACTAAGACCAAATGGTTTAACCACGTACCCTTGCTAGAGGGTACTAGCCACCTGCTGTAGGTATGTTGCTGTATGTCATATTTCAGTGACTATAAGATGTAACACCCCACCCCACATGTATATTTTCGTGTCTCTGAAATCAGGATGAGATTTGCAAATGATGCTGTTTCACTCACTACCAGTGAGACATCTGCCAGTGCTTTCCTGTGCGTGAGTGAACTAGGTCATTGATGGTCATAGAGTTCTCATTTTAACTGAATTGTGCTCACTGTTGCTGCTGCTCACTGCTGTTTAAAGTTTTTTCAGAACGTTTACACTATGATTCAGTTCTGGAATGAAATAGTTGTGTAGGAAGAGGCGTGGAACAGAGCAGTGAAGCATAATTTTGATGTCAGTGAAGCAAATATCTATCCTGGCGGAATGGAGACGATTCTATATTTTTAAAGGGCTTTATGGGACTTAAGAAAGGAAGGTACCTGTTGGATGTAGTGGCATGTGCCTATAATTCCAGGGACTAGGGAGGCTGAGGCAGGAGAATGGCAAGTTAGAGGCCAGTCATGGAAACCCTGTCTCAAAGTAAAAATAAAAAGGGTTGGGGATGTAGCTCAGTGGTAGAGCAACCCTGGGATTCTTTCCTAGTACTAAAAACAAAACAACAACAAAAAACAATACAAAACAAAAGGAAAGGAAGGAAGATTCCCCCCAAATCCCCAAATGTAGCTATATCACATGTGCTCCTGAGTGTGTGCAAAAGGATTGCCTACAAAAGGATAAGCTTTGCAGTCAAAGGCAGTAGAAATTTCCAAATTCCTTGGAATAAATCAAAGAAATTCAAAGAAGCAAGGAGTTTGTGTAACTGATTGGAAGTTTTTTTTTTTTTTTCCTTTTGGAGTAGTACAAAAAATAATGGTGTATCTTACAAATTGTTGACATCTTATATTCTAATGGTATTTCCTAGAATGGTATTTCCTGCTTGCAAGCCCTTTATTGACTCCAGTCCTACCTCTTTGGCAAATTTATAGAGAAACAGATAATGGCATAGCCTTCGGCTCCAGGTGGTGGAGGGTGTTTCTCAACTCTCCTCCTCCTAGACCCTGATCCCACATACTCCAGAGGTTTGGTTTTTGAAGCTCAACAAGTTACCCAACCTCAGGCAGTGGGGTTGGGAGTAGTTCAGAGGCTCTTAGGACCAGAGGAATGTTCTCTTTAGCTGAGACACTTCATCCCCAGCCTTGGTGGAATAGCTGAGAAGAGCCATAAAACACGTTTCCAGCAGGAAGTTAAGGCACATTCAAACAACCATTCACCCAGGAAGGAACTTGACCGGCAGCATCGCCCCTGGTTTTCTTCCAGACTCCAGCGGCTAACACTCTCTGTCTCGCATTCCCGCTGGGCAAGCTGGCGAAGTAATTTCCAGAAAGACCTTTCCTTACAGGTTAGGCTACATATTCATAGCACTTTATTTAAGAAGAGTTGAAGTTCTTAAAAGCACCTATACCTCAAACGAGAAGAAATCCAATCTTTTTGTGTAACTATTTTGAAGGTAATACCCCTTTTCAGATGTGATCTTCCCAGGGGACATGTGCTTCTGGAGAAATGGCTTGAATGTGGGCTGCACTGGTGAGGATGGCTTTAGAACTTTGCTCCTTAAAATTAAAAAAAAAAAAAAGTATGTGGAATAAATTTCAACAAAATCTAAAGGCCTGCTATCAGGCCACATAAGGGTGGAGACAGAAACTAGGTGGATGGAGGAACTTTTGAGGAAGAGACTTTGGTCTTAGAAGGCTCAGGTGCAGGGCCAGGCCTTCCTTTTGTCCTCTAGTCCTAATGCCTTACCTTTCTCATTCTCCCTTCTATTTCACCTGGCTCTCTGCTCTGCAAAGCTGACCTGTGGGCGCAACAAAGGTTGTCCATGTCTTCTGGCTTCCCCTTGGGTTTGTCCATGAAGAAGTCCCAGCAGGAGGTCAAAGGGAGGGATGAATGGGGGTCAAGTGTTATCCCCTGGCTGCCTGCCTCTAGATTGCCTGGATCAGCTGTATCCATCTGGTGAAGGTCACCGCTCTTCTCAAGGTTTGACCTCCATGTGTTCTCTCCCTCCAGGTTGGGGCATCCCCCCTTCCTCCTCTCTTCAGGTCTAGTTGCTCACAGTTCCACTACTATTGAGCTGCATGTTCCTGAGCTCTCCCCTACACCCCCAGCTTAGTAGGTAAATCCTCCTCAGAGCATCTTATTCCAAGTCTGACACCTGCTTCCTCATGGAATCTGGGTGGTTATAGGAGGCAGGTAACCCTATTTCCACAGATGTCATTCTCTACTACACTTGGAAGGGACAGACTGAGATCGCTCTGGTTCAGTTCCTTAGCCTTGATTTTTAGGAGGTAAATGCAGAGACTTGGCCATGACGACCTCATTCTCTGACTCCTTGTACATGTCCAGATATTTGGATAAGTTCAGAGCTTGCTTTTTGGGAATTTGGAACTCTAGGTCTAAGACATGGAGTGTGATATGTTTGGAAATTGATGTGTTGGCTATGGTGTTAATTTGAAGAAAATGATTATTGAGTGATGGTCATTTCTACATCTCTTATTTAGCTTCTCTAATCCTTACAAGAATAACAAAATCTATTAACTTATCTAATCTATAAAGTTATCTGTTAACTTCCAGGCTGAAATTAGTGTTTTTTTTTTTTCCTCTCCAGTAAACCTTGAATAGTAGTATAAAGTGACTGGGTATGGAGCATGGTGAGTGTAAAAAAAAATATATATATCTCTCTCTATATATAGAGATATATATATTTAGTTGTAGGTGGACACAGTACCTTTGTTGTCTTTTCATGTGGTGCTGAGGATCAAACCCAGGGCCTCACATGTGCTAGGCAAGCATGCTACCACTGAGCCACAACCCCAGCCCAGTTTTTTTTTTTTTGAAAGAAAGTAGGTTTAATTTTGCTCATAGTTCTAGTTCAAGGTTGAGGGGCTGGTGGTAGCCTTATTTTTAAAATTTTTAAATTTGTTCTTTTTAGATATACATGACAGTAGAGTGTATTTTGACATGTTATATAATCATGGAGTAGAACTTCCCATTCTTGAGGTTGTATATGACATGGAGTTACATGGATCATGTATTTATATACAAACATAGGAAAATTATGTCCATTCACTCTATTCTTTCCTATTCCCATTCCTCTTCCTTTCCTTCATTCCCCTTTGTCTAATCCAATGAACTTTTATTCTCTTCCCCCTCTTATTGTGTGTCAGCATCCACATTTTACTTAGCATGATATTCTCCAGTTCCATCCATTTTCCCCCAAATGCCATAATTTCATTCTTCTTTATGGTTGAGTAATATTCCATTGGGTATATGTACCACATTTTCTTTATCCAATCATCTGTTGAAGGGCATCTAGGTTGGTTCTATAGCTTAGCTATTGTGAATTGAGCTGTTATAAACATTGATGTGGCTACATCTCTGAAGTATGCTGATTTTAAGTCCTTTGGGTATAAACTGAGATGTGAGCTACCTGGGTTAAATGGTGGTTCCATTCCAAATTTTCTTAGGAATCTCCATACTGCTTTCCATAGTGGTTGCACCAACTGCAGTCCCTCAGCAATGTAAGAGCATGGTGAGTTTATCTTTCTAAACAGAATTAGACTTTAATGTTTTATAGTTAAAGTTGCAAATTATAGCCAAGGGGGAAATTGGGCTGATGTGGACAGTTGTTGAAGGCATGCACTGACATCCATAAAGGACAACATTTACAAATACTGCTAAGTGTGTGCCACCTGCACAACAGTGTGCAGTGAACCAAGGAGGGGCCACAATCACCTCTCTCACTGATGTGTCAGAACAAGGTGCCTGCATTGCCTCTGGCCCATCTGCATTTTCAGCTTTTGCTTTAGCTTCAGATATCTGACTTACAGTCGGAATTTTGCTTTCATCTTCAATTCTTTATGTATCGCAGCAAAATCTTTTAGTTCCAGTGTCTAATGTTTGAGGGCACTCTGTGGCAAATTTAGTTTTGGGAGCACTAGTATGAAAACAAGCAACACTGGATCTGATGGCTGGGAGCCTGGATTCAAACCTTGCTGGCTAATCACGTTCGGGGGCTCCTTCAGAGCTCTCAGGATCTCAGACTTCTTAACTGTATAACAAGGTTGTTAGTGGCTTTTTCATAAGTTTTCAAGGATAAACAAGATTACATATTTGAAAGAGTCTGACCCACAATAAATGCTTAGTAAATAATTGGTCTACTCTTACAAGGAAAAGCCCATAAAACTGATAAAGCTTCTTCTCAAGCTGTGAGATGTGATTGATAGAGAGTAATTGTAGGTGAGCCTCGCAGGCACAAGGTTGTAATATTCTTCATGCAACAAGAACTGCTTGGGAGGCTTAAGAGAGTTATTTAGTTGGAGTTGAGCTAATGCACATGGGGCTCAGTTCCAGGGGCAGAGGTCTGAATTCCCAGAGTGTCCAAAAGTGTTGCTGGATTTTGTTTTTCTTTCCAACATCTCGAGTGTCCTCTGTATTAACAGGGCCAGCTGGCAGAGTGGTCCTCTTCCTTGCAAAGGAAGGAAAGTTTGCACAGCCTCCTTCTGTGATTAGGCAAGTCAGATAGGAGAGCCGGATATTCTGTTCGTATCATAATTGGTATGTGGCACGTGTCTGCATTTGGAATTCATCTCATCTATTGATAGATGGATATTGGAAAGTTGACATTTAGATCACAGTGTTGTTCTTGAGGCTCTGATGGACATCCCACTCTTCTGGTCTCATCTTGTAGACAGTGTTCCATGGTGATGGGATTGGGGAGTGCAATATGAAGTGAATGAGCGTTTAGCTTGAAAAGGACATCATCCACTCTGCCAAGAGGGGAATTCTTTTTTTTTTTTTTAAGAGTGGAATTCTTGAAGCCAAAATTTTCAATCTTCTGTGATTCCAGGAGCCAAAACAACCAAGGAGGCTGGTTCCAGTAATAAGGGTTCCAGCAATAATAATGATAGCTTATATTTGTAGAGTGCTTTGTAATTGGAAAGCAGCTCTTTAATCTCCCTTGACCCTCACATAAACCGAGGGAGGTGGTTTGGGAGGCATTATTTTGCAGCTGTGAAATCTAAGAAGATATTAAGTGTCTCGCCATGATCTCATAGTATGTAAGTGATAGAGCCCAGGTCTCCTGGATCCCGGTCTAGTATTTTTTACCTCACCCTGCATCATCTTAAACATTCATACCTTTGGTTAACAATTTAGCAAAATTTGTAGTGAATATGCAATACGTGTCCCTGGTTGGAAATTCAAAAAGTTACAAGAGGATAAACAATGAAAAGTGAATCTTCCTCCTTCCCAGTTCTTTGGTGATGTATGACCTGGGTGCAAGCATCGTTCATTCCTCATGTTTTCTTTGGGGATATTCTGTGCATTTATATGTATATCTTCTCTTTCCTCAATGGACTTCCAAAAATAAGGGAAGAGAGGCACCTTAAAGAAATTAACTTTGAGGAGCTGGTAAATGATCTCACTTGAGTTTTATAAGAAATACTTTGTAGCTTAGATTTTGGGGGGTGGAAATGGTACATTTGAGCTTTCCAAATATAAAAGACAATTGCTTTGAACTTTAGATCTTGAAAGTACCCGAGGCAAGTGTTGAAAAGATCTTCTTACTGGGAGCCTTTTTTCTCAAATGATGATAATAAAATGATCATAGGTTGAGTTGTCAAGAGATTTACTAAATGCCCGTTACTATTTTATAAGTACATTTTGTACAATATTTTCTTTAATTCTCACAATAATATTATCATCCACTTTTACAGTTGGGAAAACTAAGTTTTAGGATGAAGTAATTTTCCCAAGGGCAACGTACAGTAAATGTTGGAGCT
>JAJEJO010003795.1:54686-76723 GCA_020662805.1 Glaucomys volans | reverse complement strand
AGTTTCATTTTGCTGCATATGGATTTCCAGTTTTCCCAGCACCATTTGTTGAAGAGGCTGTCTTTTCTCCATTGCATGTTTTTGAGAGTGCCCATATTGGGCTTCCCTCAAATTTTGGTATGTTGTGTTTCCATTCTTTATGGCTGAGTAATATTCCATTGTGTATATATACCACAGTTTCTTTACCCATTCATCAATTGAAGGGCATCTAGGTTGGTTCCGCACTCTAGCTATTGTGAATTGAGCAGCTATGAACATAGATGTGGCTGCATCCCCATACTTTGCTGATTTTAAGACCTTTGGGTATAAACTGAGGAGTGGGATAGCTGGGTCAACTTTTGGTTGCTTTGAATGTTGTTTGTATGTTTCTGCATCTCTTATTCATCTCAGGAGTTTGACCATTTACTGTATTGATCATTTTGATTCTTTCCTATTTCTCAGTTGTGTGTTTACTTTTCTAATGGAATTTATTCATTCACATTCTCTCATGATTTTGTTTTTCTTTCTTCCTCTTTTGGGTGTAAGATTCCCTTCAGCATCTTAAGTAATGTTGGTTTAGTGGATATGAATTTCTTGAATTTATGCTTATCTTGGAGGGTCTTTATTTCTTTGATTTTGAAGGATAATATTGTTGGATATAGTAATGTTGGTTGGCAGTGACTTTCTTTCAGGGCTTGAAAAAAATAATTCCGTGCCTTCCTGGACTTTAGTTTCCTCAAGAAATCTCCTGTTAGTCAAATGGGTTTTCCTTTAAATGTGACTTGGAACTTCTCTCTTGCATCTTTTAATATTCTTTCTTTGTTCTGTACATTTGGCAATTTAACTATAACATGTCATGGAGAGGTTCTTTTCTGGTTATGTCTTTTTGGGGTTATAAATGCCTCCTGAAACTGGTTGTCCATGTCTTTCCCAGGATTTTGCAAATTTTCTGTATTATTTCACTGGGTAGGTTTTTCATACTTTGAGCTTATACCTCTTTTCCCTCCTGCATGCTGATTATGTGGACATTTAATTTTTTAATGGTGTCCCAGAGATCTCATATTTTCTCTTCATTATTTCTTAGTTTGTGTATTTATTACTGTCTGAATGTAATATGGCAGGATTGTGCTCAAGCTCCAATATCTTTTCCTCTGCTTTATCAGCTATATCTCAGTTGAGGCTTTCAACTGGGTTTTTAAATATCTGATTTTTAATTTTTCATTTCCAAGATTTGTCTTTGGTTCTTTTTCAAAATCTCTGTCTCTTTATTGAATTGCTCACTCATGTCCTGCACTGGTTTCCTCAGTTCATTCAACTATTTATTTGTATCCTCTTGGATTTCATTGAGCTTTAAAAAATCATTCTTTGAATTCATTGGCATTTCATCTGCTTTTATATCTCTGGAATCTGTTACCAGAGAGTTGTGAACTTTAGAAGGTGACATATTATCTTGTTTTTATTTCATATTTCTTGTGTTTTTATGTTGAGATTTGTGCATCTGTTGGAATGGATATCTTTTCCACTTTTATGTGGTGTTCTTGGTATGTGGTTTTCTTCTGCCCATGTGACTCGGTGTATTGTGTGACATTGAATTTATTGACAACTGGAATTCATCATGTAGTCCTCCTGTAGCTCCTCTGGTTCTACTTTATAGGTTTGGGCACAGAGCATCCTGCAGTGCAGCTGGAGAGACCCATTGCCTCTGCAAGTCTTATAAGAGTGTGGACACTCTAGTACTTTACGTGATGCAATGTAGGTAGCAGAATATGTGGGATGTATTCTCTGTATCCTCTGTGGTTGCTCTTACTGAGGGAGTGGTATCAGAAATGGAGGATTTCCACAGGCACCATATGATTTGAAAATAGAGCCACACTCATTCATTTATGTATTGTTCATGATTATTTTCACACTACCATGGCAAGGTGTGTGACCTCTTGGACAACAACAAAGCCTAAAATATTTTTATCTTGCTCTTCATAGGAAAATTCTATTGATTAATTTCTTTTTTTTAATCTTTTTTTATTTTTTATTTGTAGATGGACACAATACCTTTATTTATTTATTTATTTATTTATTTATTTACTTATTTATTTAATGTGGTGCTGAGGATCGAACCCAGTGCCTCACACATGCTAGGCAAGCCCTCTACCACTGAGCTACAAGCCCAGTCCTTGATTCATTTCTGGCAGTATAAACTCCATGAGGCAAGGGACACATCCATTTTATTCACTAGAGTACATAATAGTTGTTCAATAAATAATAATTAGATGAATTAATGATTTCAAGTAGGCCATTTGTATTTTCCTATTACCTCTCTGGAAGCCTTTATTACAGGGATATTCTAGACTTTTGATAACTGGTTCTAACTAATAGTTTCAGAAAATAAAATTATGACTCTCAGGTATCTTCTATGATTAACGTTGCTTAAATGTTATGAATCATGGTGTTGGTTGCATACATATTGTAAGGTGACTGGTGGGATGGGTGTATGAAGAGAACTGTGAGCACTAGATGTGGAGATCAAAAAAGACACTTGACTGAATATCTATTGTGCTTTGTTTATAATGGAAGTATCGTATAACCTTAATAGAAGTCTTTTAGGTAAGGTAGGAATGAAGGTTTGGGAGGAAAAGGAAAGAAATAAATTCATGGTCTGAATACTTACAATCTTATTCCTTTAGTTCTTTCTTTGCTTTGAGAACTTGAGCCTCTCAGTAATAGACCCAGGTTACAGAAAATGCCTTTCATTAGAAAATAAAATATACACTGGCCAAATACCCGAAAAATTTTTCAATCAAGCTAATAATTTCTCTTTTCTTTTCCTCCATCACTTCCCTCCTCCCTTCCTTCTTTCTTTTCTTTTTTCTATTTTTCCAAACAATGCTATCTAGTAAGTTCTACTTGTTGGTTTCCTGGGATTACATAGAATAGTATATTTGATGCATATTTGACCAGCTAGACTCTAGTGGGTTACAAACAACAAAATTTCTTTATTTAAGGTAAGTACTTGAAGAAAGAAAAGTGTTATCTTACAAGCAAGAAATTCAGAGGTGAGGCAGTTTTACTTTGGGGGCATTTGTTCATTCAGCAAATATAATTACTGTAAGTCAGGTATTATTTTAGGTGTCAAAATTCTAGCAATGAATAAAACTTACAAAAATACCTACCCTCTCAGAGTTACAGTCTCGGAAGGTGAGGGGAGATCATTACAGGGCTTCACTAGGCCATGTAGGACATTGGGTTTTACTCTGAGGGGAATTGGAACCACTGAGGGGCTTTGAGCAGATGATTAACATGAACTGATTTTGATGTTGAAAGGATCCCACTGGCCACTGTGTGGAGGAGAGTTTGCAGGGGACACATGAGCAAGGTCAGAAGCAGGGGGATCAGCTGAATGACTTCCAGTGACTCAGGTGAGAGATGATGATGGCTTGGACCAGGGTGGGAGAGGGAGTGTTGGGAAGTGGGTGGAATCCACATACTTCAGGGTGAAACAGTGACATTTCAAGGACTAGAGATGATTTTATTGTTTTGGGGGCTGTGAAATGGCCCTGGAACAAATATTGGGAAACCAAATCCTTGTATACATAAGATGGTTTTAATTAAAACAACAAAAATAAAGGTGAAAAAAGACTCAAACTCTACAAACCTCTAAAGGGCATTTGAGTCAGTTATCCCTTCATTACCTTTCAGTTCCATACCTGCCCTTTATTACCTGCTCTGAGGTAATGAACCTGGACCCCTTAAGCATTTGTTTTGCAACAAGCACAATGTTGTCAAGCTTCATCAATAGAAAGTCTGGGAGGGATGCTACAGGAGGAAGGGGGTTTCTCTGGATAGTTCTGGTATGCTTGGCTCATTAGGCTTCCATTCTGACTTTGGTTAGGTACTAATATCGTGTGCCTGAAATGGTGTTTTGGCATTTTTACCTGACATCCAGGGTCCTAGGGTAGAGTGGATGCTTAGTTAATGTCCCTTGTCCTTCTAGCAATCAGACTATGCCACTAAACAACCCTATGCTCATCCCACTTGGCTCAGTCATTGATGTGGTCTTGGGCTCTGACCCACTGGCCCACTGTAGATGGTCTCTACCCCAATCCCAGCCTTTTCCTGTTGCTCAGGATAAACATCACCTCCATTTATATACCCGTCTCTTTCTTTGGAACCAACAGAAAGCAAATTAACAGGGCCTAGAAATACCTGCGATTGCTCCACTCCTGGGGATGGAAGGGCTAGACTTTCCACACTGTCCCATCAAAACAAGGAACTGTTGGATCAGGTGAGTGGCCCACCTGGCCCACTTTGGACTACTGACATTTTTTTTTCTCTGAGCTAATCTTTGTTTTTCATGCAATGAAATTTTATTCAACAATTTAAAGTAATAAGATATTAATATGTGCACAATCAAAATGAATCTTAAAAACATATGCTCAATGACAAGAGAGATAATAATGGGGGATTTATTCTTGGACCCCTACAAATACCAAAATCCATGGATGCTGAAGTCCCTTATATAAAATTTGCATATAACCTATGCACATCCTCTTGTATACTTGAAGTCATGGCTACATTATCTTTATCTTTATTTTTTAATCTTATTCCACCCTATTGCTGGTTTTGCTCAGGGTCCCTGATTTGTGTATCAATAGGGTTGGGCCCCATTCTGCTATCAATTTCTGTTTATAAATGGAATTCCAGGAATGATCCATGTCTTTATCTGATGCTCCTACCATGTCTGTGACGTATTTCCAAAGCCCTACTCTTGGTGGGTGTTAGCTCAGGTGTCACTAGTGGGATTGGCACTGCCTCGGTTGACTGATCTTTGTTTATAAATTCTTGCACATTTATCCCCTTTGGCTCCTGTTACCCCCCTGCTAACTTTCTGCTTCCAGTTCAATCCCTTCTTTACTCCCACCAGCTGGATGCGCATGTTAGTATCTGGGAGCAGAGAACTAACCTTGGCTCAGCTTGATAACATTAGTTATTAATACTCAGCCTAACAGGAAATCATCAGGGGTCATATACTAACATATTAAGAGTGGTAACCTATGAATGGTGAGATTGTGGGTTTTAAAATTTTTCTTTTTGTTATTTGTGTGTGTATGTAAAATTTTCTACAACATTGTTGTGGTTTGGATATGAGGTATCCCCCCAAAACTCCTGTTAATGGGGAAATATTCAGAAGTCAACTGATTATACTATGAGAACTGCAACCTAATCAGTCCATGAATGGACTGCCTGGGTGGTAACTGTAGGCAGGTGGGTTGTGGCTGGAGGAGGAGGGTTACTGGGGGTTTGCCCTGGAAGAATGCAACTCCCCTGTGGCTCCTTCCTCACCCACACCCTCTCTTGCTTCTTTGCTTCCATGAGGGTAGCAGCTTCCCTCTGCTGGGCCCTTCCCTCCATGATGTCATGCCTCTCCTTGGGCCCAGAGTTGGCCATCTGTATACTGAGACCTCCGACGATGTGCCTCAAATAAACTTTTCCTCATCTCAGTTGTTCTTGTCAGGTATTTTGGTCACAGCAATGCAAAAACTGACTAAAACAAATATTATACACATATAGGTATATCCACACACACATATAATGTTTGGTATAAGAAAAAAAATTTTGATTAAAAAAATGAATGATGACTCCTTATCTTTAACCATGGGAAACAATGACATGCATGCCTGATTCTTAATATTTAAATTTCTGTAACAATTAATTTGGAGATAACATCACTTCACTGTGATCAGGGGAAGAAAAAATTTTCAGGCTCTCTAAAGCAGGTACATCTTAAGTTTATCATTTTTTCTTGTTTTATTTTCATTGCCCAAATGTACCTAGCTCTGGGGAGAAGTTATCTTTTTTGGATGTTTGAACTTCCGGAACACATCTTAGAATAAATCAGTTTAGTTGTTACAGGGACCTCAGGGACTCAGTGTTACTGAGAATTTGAATAGATCCTCCAGTCTGGAAAACAGACCTATAATAAGGACATGCCTACTGTTGTTTCGGGGCCTCATTTGCAACACTTTTTGAGCCTGCTTGCAGGTTGGACAGGGTTCATGTGCTAAGGTGTAGGATGAAAGATAACCAGACCCAAAATAAACCAGGAACTACAGCAAGTTTTGAATTTTAATGTGTATTAAAAATGTTACCTCATCCTGAGGCTGCCTTGGAAAGGGAGGCATAAAGGTAAAGGTGACATTTGAAGGCCTATTTTACTAGATGTTATGGTGCCATTAAGGGTGACAACATCTGTGCTGGATGCCAGACTCGCTCACCAGGAGTTTATTTTGAACTCTATGGATCGGAGAGGTTAAGAGTGTGGACTCTGCAGCCAGCTTCTTGGGTTTGACTCTCTCACCTGCCGAATGGCTCTGGGCAAGCTGCTTACCCTATTGGTGCCTCAGTTGCTTGATCTATAAAATAGGGGCAAGTAGAAGACTCTCACAGGGCTGTTGTGAGGATTATTTGGTGGGCTAGGTAGATGAGGGATTTCTGGGGATTACAGTGTGGCAGATATTTGAGAAAACCAGCAATTGTCTCCCAATCCCCTTCTCCTCATGCCTTCCACCTTAGGTACAGAAAAAGCTGATATTTGCCTTCAGCTGCCCTTGTAACTAGGGATGACCATTTACACAGTTTTAGCCAATGGGATGTAAGTGAAAGTCTATAGGATGAGATCTTGAAAAGTTTTTGCTCTGTCTATAAAAGGAATCATTGCAAGTGGCCCTGCTTGCCCCTCTTTTTTCTTTGAATATGGATGTGATGTCTGGAACTACAGCAGGCATTGATCACCCATGAGGCGACTCTCAGAGACACCAGCCTGCACATTGTTCAGCTGCAGAACCAGTGCCGGCACCTGTGTACCACCGACTTCTTGCTTGTAAGCTTCAATAGGTCCAACTTTCTCTTACGTACAGCTAGAAACACTCTTAGTGGCTGCACATCATGACTACTCTCGAGTTATTATAATTCTTTCAGTCCTGGTGTTGTGCTTTTCAAAATGTGCTTTGTGGGACATTTGCATTGAAATTACTTGGGGGTAATTTGCATGTTAAACACATTCTCTGGGTGATCCTGCGGCACATTAAGTTGAGAAATTTTAACCAGGTGTTGAATTATTGAGTTAATTTTTGTTGGGCAATCATTACACACGTCCTAAGTACTAGGTATTATGCGATGTGGACGTAAAGATGGGTGAAGCAACTTTGCCCATGAGGGTCTTACTTTCTCCTGACAATTTCAGTAGTTGCTATTTTTAAAAAAAGTGTTGGCAAAGCAATAGACCAGTCTAGGAGATTAAGAAACTCTCCCTGGAAGGGAAGAAGAGATTTCAATCCTGCAGTTTCAGTCAAGTAGATATTTTTATCCTGCTAATTTGACTCTGCAGACATTCCCTTTCTGTATTTCTGAATGTAATATTTTAAATAGTGTTATCTTAGCTTTGATAAAATTTCATGATAGCATATTCTATGGAGCTAATTCCATGAGACTAGTTCAACGGCTTAATTAATTTTATCTTCAGGACAGCAGAAACTATTATTTTTCCATTGTTGTTATGATTTTGCCAAAATTAGTTTCATTTAAGCAATTCTTTTTCATGAATGATTCAGAGGGACAATTTATAAGTTTATAGTTGTACTACTTTACTTTGTGATCATTATGTCAAACAAGCTCAACTTCCCCAATTCAAAAGTTACGGATCCAAATTTAGTCAAGAGGGTTGATTGGTCTGTCAAATTTACATCATGTGGACTTTTAGGGTTGGTTAATTTCATATGCTTTTTATTAATATTTACCCAGGTCAATTTTTAGTTTTCAATGAAATGTGTTTGTTTAATCAAGCTTTAAAAAAATCTGTTAAAATTTTCTATTTTCAGTTTTAGTCTGTCAGTCATTTTGAGTTAATTATTTGTACCAGCAAAATTTATTATAAATTAATAAAAATGATGTTAAATATACTTTTTGTTCTAATTCAGTTATGCCCTTCAAGGGCATGACTGTCGGTCTCAGACCTCCCCTCTGTCCCACCTCCTAAAGCTTCCACCACCTGCCAATAGAGCCACACTGGGGAATGAGGCTTTAGCACATGGGTCTTTGGGGAGAGGGGGGCTTATTCAGATCCAACTCTAGCAGACAGATAAGTTCAGAGCTTAGGGGAAATGTTAGATGTCATCCTTTTAAATAACATGTAATGACCTATATTTGGATGAAGTCACTTATTGAGGTCTCCAGTAGTTGGAGAGAAGGCCAAACAAGGAATCCCTAGGGTACCACCCAGCACTGAAAGATAAAGTGAAGAAAAAAGGTTCTACGGTAGGAGTAAACCTGGAGAGTATGGATTTTGTAGAAGGTGTGTGAAGAAAATGAAGGCACGAGGGACCAGGTACAGATGGGGGGTGTCAACTGAGGACTGCGCTGGTGGTTGCATTGGGCAAGGGGAAGTCATCGGCTTTGATAAGAGTAGTTTGAGAATTGGGCATTTAGAGCCTTGTTAAAGTGGTTTGAGACGGGGGTCGGGGGGTGGGGAGAGAGAAAAAAAGAGAAGTTGAAGAAGAGGAGACAGGAAGCACTGGAAGCACTGTACGTTTTGAGGAATTTTACTCCAAAGAGAAGCAGAGAAATGAAGCAGATTGAAAGAGAGATGTGGGTAAGGGAGGGTTTTTGTTTTGTTTTGTTTTGTTTTTAATAAGGAGACATTACAGCATGCATAGATGCTGATGGGAACAAGAACATGGACAAATCAAATGGAGATTTTTTGCTGATGTGACCAAAAGACCTAATAAGAACAATTTTAAAGAGAAAACGTTTATTTGGGGGCACATGGTTTCAGAGGTCTCAGCCCATAGATGGTGGACTCCATTCCTTGGGGCTCAAAGTGAAGCAGAACACCATGGTCAAAGTGTGTGGTGGAAGAAAGCATCTGGGACCATGGCACCAGGAAGCAAGAGAGAGAGACTCTCCTCTCCACCACAAAATAGAAACCCAAAGGCACGCCCCAATGACCCACCTCCTCCAGCCACACTACCTGCCTTTAGTTATCACTCAGTATTAATATACTGATTAGGTTAACGTTTTGTTTTGTTTTGTTTTTGCTTTTTTGTGTGTGTGGTGCTAGGGATTGAACCCAGAGCACTCTACCAACTGAGCTATATCCCTAGCCCCATAGGTTAAGGTTTTCTTAATCCAACCTCTCACAGCTAAGCTTTCTTGCATTGTCTCACACATGAGTTTGGGGGGACACCTCATATCTAAACCGTAACAAGGAGGAACTGTCTCCCCAGAAGAAGCAGCTCTGTGTCTCTCTAATATCCCTCTGAGGGCAGGATGAAGACTGGAGGTGGAAGGTGGCCACAGGACAGCGGTTGCTGAGGATGTTGTCAGAGAAGTGGGGTGGGGGGGCTGTGGGTGGGTGGGTGGGGTGGGTGGGGAGGGGGCGGAGGAGGAGAGTTCTTTTTTGCTTTGGCTCCTAAGTTGTGCCATCTAAGCCTGGTCCTTTGCCCACCTGTTTGGAAGAAGCCTGACTCCAGAGGGGAGCAAAACGCTGATACTGAGAAGGAGGCTAAGGCAAGTAACGGAGAGCATTATGGGGCCTCACTTGAACTGCTGCACCCAGCCTTGGCCCCCACTCATCCTCTGATGGGTTCCAAGCTATGAAAATAAAGAGCACCCAAACGCGAATGAGCAGAGGCTATTAATTCAGTGCTCGCAAAGGAGTTGGCCACCCTCATTTGTATTTGGCAGAGATTCCAGAACAGGCCAACGAGTGGGCAGCTGTAGTGTGGAAAGGTGGGAAGACTTCAGGTGTGCCCTAGTTGGAGGTTGTTGGCACAGGGAATCTGGAGGCCGCTAGTGAGGGAGCCAACCTATGTAACTGCAGAGGGAGGCATCTTTGGTTTTCTCTGGTTGGTCCTAAGTTGGAAGCAGAGTCAAAAAATTAGGGAAACTGGAAGTGATTGACGAAGTCTTGAATGCTTTGAGCTCACTGCTGCAGAGGCTGTGAACCAGGGTGCTCTGTGTGCACGGCCCGTCTGCATGTTCAATCTCTCAAGGCCTACGTATTCTCTTTTTGCTTAAGCCACTTGTATTGGGTATCTGTTCTTTGCAATTAAAAAAAATCCTGACTACTATAGACAGGAAGTTCAGGGGCAATTTGAAAATGAGCTTTCAGGTGGAAGTCTGGATGAGTAAGAGAAAAAAATCCCCAGAGATAATATTCACCAATTTCGAGCTTCTCTGTCAGGACCCTACATAAACCAACTCATTTAATCTTCAGCGACCTATGAGTTAGACCTCCTCATGTTTCAGATGGGAAATGGGCTCACAGGAGGTGAGTGAGTTGTCAGGCTGAGAATCCAAGCTGGAGCCCTTCAGTTTGAGGTCCAAAGTACCTGCTCTCAGGTCGCCCTACTTTAGATTGAAAGACTCAACTCTTAAAGCCCCAAACGTCATATCTTGATGTCAGTAGGTGTGTGTCACAATAAATGAACACAAAATAAAAAAAAAAAATGGCCTGTGTGCTGTGGAGGGAATATATGATGGGAAAGTGGTTCTGAGTGTTAAAAACCTCTTTGCAGCCGGGAAAGAACCAGGCTTTACGGAAGTGAGAGAGTCATTAGAACTCGTGACAAGTCGATTGCCCTGATTCAAGGGCTCCTTTCTCCATAGGACCAGATGGCATGGCTTTAGTCAAGAATGTTTTTTATTTTTCTCCATGGATGATTAGGAAATTTCACTGCTTTCTAGCTCTGGATGGCATAGCGAGAACAAATCCAGCTTTCCTCTTAGGTAAGGCTCTTTTCAAAATTTGACTTTTCAAATTCTTCTTTTTGTTCTTAAAAAACATGTGGTGAACATTTTTTCATATATTTGTTGATTGACTGTATTTCTTCTTCTGTGAAGTGTCTGTCAGTTCCTTTGCCCATTTATTGATTGGGTTATTTGGGTTTTTTTTTTGGTGTTAAGTTTTTTGAGTTCTTTTTATATCCTAGAGATTAATTCTCTATCTGAGGTGGGTATGGTAAAAATTTTCTCCCAATTTGCAGGCTATCTCTTCACATTCTTGATTCTTTCCTTTGCTGAAAAGAAGCTTTTTAGTTTGAATCCACCCCATTTATTGATTCTTAATTTTACTTCTTGTGCTTTAAGAGTCTTGTTAAGAAAGTCAGATTCTATGCCGACATGGTGGAGATTTGGGCCTACCTTTTATTCTATTAGGCACAGCGTCTCTGTTCCAGGGCCTAAGTCTTTGATCTACCTTGAGTTTCATGCCTGGTGAGAGATAGGGATTTAATTTCATTTCGTTGTATGTGGATTTCCAATTTTCCTAGCACCATTTGTTGAAGAGGCTATCTTTTCTCCAGTGAATATTTTTGGCCCCTTTGTCTAGTGTGAGATACCTGTATTTATGTGGGTTTGTTTCTGTGTCTTCTATTCTGTACCATTGGTCTGTGTGTCTGCTTTGGTGCCAATACTATGCTGTTTTTGTAAGTAGGGCTCAGTAGTATAGTTTAAGGTCTTATGTTGTGATGCCTCTTGCTTCACTCTTCTTGCTAAGGATTGCTTTGGCTGTGTAACCAAACTAGGTGTTCTTCAACAGATGAATGGGTAAAGAAAATGTGAAAAATGCTTCATACACAATGAAATATTACTCAGCCTTAAAGAAGAATGAAATAATGGCATTCGCCGTTAAATGGATGGAGCTGGAGAATATCGTGCTAAGTGAAATAAGCCAATCCCAAAAACCTGATGTTTTCTCTGATATGCAGATGCTAATTTACAATAAGATGGGGGAGGCTAGGGAAAGAATAGAGTTATATGGATTAGGTAGAAGGGAGTAAAGGGAGGGGGGATATGGGGGTAGGAAAGATAGTAGAATGAATTGGACATTATTACCCTATGTGCATATATGATTACATGACCTGTGTGATTCTACCTCATGTACAACCAGAAGAATGAGATTATACTCTATTTATGTGTGATGTGTCGAAGTGCATTCTACTGTCAGGTATAACTAATTAGAATATATATAAAAAAAAAAACATGTGGTGAAGTGAACATGCTTTTGTGTACAGGTGATGAAACTATTGGTGTCCCTAATGAGGTATTCTTAGTCTCCAGGAGGTGGGGCATGTTTCTTTTGCCATTTGTCTGTATGATATACTTCACGGTTGGCACATCAAATATCAGAAGGGGTGAAGGATACACTGATGGTGACAGTGAGTGGCAGGGCTGTTCGATCCTCAGATTTTGTGCATTTGTTGTGGTCTATCATGTGTAAGTTGGGCAATACCTCGTTAATTGATTGAAACCAGAACAACTACAACAACAACAACAGCAAAACTGAATAAAACACTGGCTGTGTTCCTGGAACCATTTCCCACAGAGTGCTAAGTGCGCCTAGGAAACAAAAGCAGCACAGGAATGAAGGGTTTCCTTGGTCTACCTGTCGATGGCAGCCTCTCAAACTTCATATCCCGCTAATGCCTTGGAGGTGGAGTGAAGAGCCAGCCAGCCCTCCTGCAGTCGTCGGTATTGGTTTCAGTGTTGTCAAAGTAGCCACTTTGTGAAGATCACCAGGGGCCTTCACTGGTTAGGTCTGCTCAGAGGCTCAGAGGCTTCTTTTAGGAACATTTTACTTGATGACCCCCTGGGTAGAAGTGACTTCAAGAGATGGTGACATGTAAGCGTTGGTGGGAAGGGTGAATACTAATTTTTTTTTCTTGTAGTGAACAACTTATTGGCTTGTTTTAAAAATTGTGAGTTTTCATACATGTAAGCTAACAATGATAATATAAATGATGACAAAATAGCACCCACGTACTCACTATCTGGCATAAAATCTAGACCATTACTGAAGGAGGAGTATTAGCTCATCTCATGTGACTCTCCCTATTCTCATTTCCTGTTCCTATCCTCTCCAGGAAGCCACTCTCTTGAATTGTGTGTTTATCATTCCATTGATTATATTTTCTGCATTGTCTGATTACATGAATAATGCATTGTTTAGTTTTACATTAAAATTTTTATATAACAATATCTATTTTTGTATAATTTGCTTTCCTACCTTACAGTATTATGTTTGGAAGATGGCATTTGTTAGTTACTAATTCTAGAATGTGCATGGAAGGGCCACGAGTTTGATGGAGTGGCCAGAAGCAGACGCACAAATTGAAGTCTTGGGAAATAGAATCTGCGAGATTCTATTTCTGTGGTATTGGGACAATTTATATGTAGATTAAAATTAGTGGCTGATATATTATAAGAAATAATGTTTTTATAATGGATTATTATGAAACATTCTGAATTCAGACAGACCTGAATTCAAATACTGTGTTTTTTTTTTTTTTTATATTGGGGATTGAACTCAGGGGTGCTTAACCACTGAGCCACATCCCCAGCCATTTTTTGTATTTTATTTAGAGACAGAGTCTTGCTCAGTTCCTTAGGGCCTTACTAAATTGCTGAGGCTGGCTTTGAACTCTAGATCCTCCTTCCCCAGCCTCCTGAGCTGCTGGGATTACAGGTGTGTGCCACTGCACCGGCTTCAAATCCTACTTGCACCAATGTAGGGAGATTACTAAAAATATTTTTATAATTTTGTCTTTGGAAAAAGTAGGGTGAAAGTCATTCTGAAAAAATTTAGGCTAAGATTTTAAATATGTTTTGAATGCTACATTTTAAATAATTAAAATATGACCTACGCCCCAGACATCTGTCCTGGAATGGTTGTCTAGGTGTAAAGTATTTGGTCTTACTATCTCTTAAGATAGAAATATTGTATTTATTAAATATGAATTCAGTTAAATGACCCTCTCATTTTCAAATGATTTACGAGGGGTGGTTTATTAAGATTTATTTAGTGACCATTAGTGGTTAACTTCTAAACACTGAGCCAGAGAGCACTGTGGGACACAGGCCTTGCCTCACCATGGATGGGGACCCAAATGAGACAGGGGAAGACACACTGCTTGGAAACTATATGTTGTCCTCAGGGAATGGCCAAAACAGAACAATGAAAACAACATGTCAGAGCTCAACATGTCACCCCTCAAGTGAAAACATCTTTAAACAGTTTTAAAACCTGTATTATGGGCTTAATTGAAAGCCTATCAATAAACAAATTTTGGGGAAACCACTCACATCTCCAATGAGCTGCTTTGATTATCAGCAGCCTGCAGACAAGAAGAGTGGGCTGAACAGAGGAAGCATGTAAGAACTGTCACTAGGTTACCACGTCCACAAGAGGTTAGACTTTTCTTTTTTTTCAAAGAACAAAGAAGTGAAGCTCAGGTTGTGTTATAATGTATCCAAGGAAATTTTCAGGGAGACAAACAATGGTGTCAGGTTTTACATGACTTTACTTAACACGAGTCAAAGGTGCCAGTGTGCTGTAGTGTGTGTGGGCCTCGGAGGGTCTTGGGTATCCACAGCTGGTGCTGCAACAAGGTGAGATGCTCTGGGCCATGTGTTAAGGTTAAAATGTCCCTCATGGTTAGCAACTGCCTTCCTGTGAATTTTGTAAGGTTTAACATAGTGACTCTTTCATACAGGCCTGTCCTGTTTTTGGAGTTAATTTGTTCCTGAGAACTGTCTTGAGTTTGAAGAGGAGGAAGGTGAACCAGCTGCATCCAGGAATGAGTTTGGGTCCTTTTGCACAGCTGGCTGAAGTTCAAGGTGAATTCTGGAGGCGCTGATGAGTATTCCAGGGATCCAAGGTGGTCTGTTTGTTTTCCCACAAAACTTGCCAGGAGCAAGACAACATCCGCTGGAGAACAATGTTAACAAGTGCCATCTTTCATCTGGGCATCAGCAAATGTGAACTCATTGAGCCACACCTGTGTAGTATCTCGGGCTCATTTCAGAAACCAAATTTGAGCAGGGTTGATCCTGTGATTCAAAGGATTCCGAGGAGCCCAGTACACATCCCAGATCCCAAGTCTTCCTATTCAGAATAACTAGTGTAGAATGGGGATGCCAAGAGGTGACAGTGCCGTTGTTATCTTACGACACGGACTGGCCATTATTTTGGACAATGAGGATTATACACAGTGAAGAAATAGAATTTCTGGCCTAGGAGCTTCCAGTTCAGCTTGGGAGTTTTGTCTCATGTGCAAAAATAACAAGTATGTGAAACTAGCCTATGTAAGTGCCCTGTGAAGAAGGCTGGTGGGAAGTTCAGGTGACACCTTCATGGACAAAGACCTCATGCTGGGCTTTAAAGGAAGATGAGTCTGGGCATGGGGAATGTGAGGGTGATTTCCAGGCTGAAAGATGGGAGGGCACTGGGGACCCAATTGTCAGGAATAGAAGGCTCCCGTGCGGATCCAGATGTAAGGTTGTGGGGGTGGTATGGACACTCTGAGTTTTTAAAAACACTTTGGAGTCTTGACAAGGGACTGAATTATTTTCTCTCTAAATTCTTTGACATGCAATTTCTTTTAGCTTGAAGTAATTGTCTGATTCTGCCTGGCAGTCCTTTCTTGATAGGATGACCAGCCAGAGGTCCTGCTTCACCCACCCTGTTTCTCACTGATCAGAATTCCGACTAGAGACAGCTCCCATTCCAGCTTCCTCCTCCTAAACAGCACAGCGTTCAAGGCCTGCAACAGGTAGGTTGCTGCAAACCAAGATGGTACAGTTTTGTGAAAACTAAAAGAAGAAAGGATTTTAAGGAGAGGAGTCTATGGTTTTGATGGATGTGGTGAAATAAGAGAGAATATGGTTTGATGCATCTGATTAAATAAAATGGAGGGTCCCATTAGTTTCTTTTTGAATTAAGGGAAGCAGATAGCTTGAGTTAGCTGTTTCTGGCACAAGTCAGAATATTCTGCCTATGATTTCTATTTAGGCTATTAAGAAAATTCAGTTATCCTTTATATGCTGAAAATTAAACTGTGGGTTAATCCTCACTCTCCCAAGATGACTATATCTGGTGCATATTGTTCATAGTCTTTTATTATGTTAAAGAGTTACTGTAAACTGGGTGCAGTGGTACACACCTGTAAACTCAGCAGCTCCAGAGGTTGAGGCAGGAAGATCACAAGTTGGAGACCAGCCTGGGCAATTTATCGAGACCCCGTCTCAAAAAAAAAATAAAAAAATAAAAAAATAAAAAGGGATGGAGATGTAGTTCAGTAGTAGAGTGCCCCTAGTTAAGTCCCCAGTATCACTAAACAATAACAACAACACAACAACAGAAACCAAACATATAAAAAATAAAAAGAAAGAAAAAACATTAACTGTAGCTTATTCTATGAAATGAATTATTTCATCATTATTCAGATAGGTTTGACTAATATTATTATTATGAGAGAAATTTGTGGGAAATATTTTAAATTAAAACATTAATGCGGGGCTGGGATTGTGGCTCAATGGTGGAGTGCTTGCATAGCATGTATGAAGCACTGGGTTTGATCCTCAGCACCACAAAAAAAATAAATAAATACGATAAAGGTATTGTGTCCATCTAAAAATATTAAAAAAACATTAATGCAACTGATGCTAGTTGCTAACATCCCAGTAAGGCTCTTATGAATTTTTCTGTGAGGAAATTGAAGTAGGATGTCAAGTGGAAGAAAGGATCTATTGAATTTGGAAGTTTAAAAAGCCCAGTAATGAATCAATTGGAAGAGAGGTGATTTGGTAGGAAAGTAGAAAAAAAGCAAAATGAACAGATTTTTTTTCTGGGGAGTTAAATTCTTAATTGCCAGAATTTTTAAGAATTTAAGAATTGCTTAATTGCAATTTTAAGAGAAAACTCTTAAAATAAATCAGTGTCTTACTACACTATCACAGAAGTTATGTTTGTTCTTGTCAATTTCTGTCCATTTTTAAAGCATGGCTGCAGTATGGGGCACATAAAAGGAAAGGTTCTTTCTTCAGGTGTATCTGATATATGTCAATAATTCTACTTAGTATTCCAGTTGGGGTTTCCTCTCATTCTTGCATCTGACCACTGACCTCTGCTGCTCTGTAGACCCTATCATCTCACAGCCCAGGGACAGAAATTTGTGTTTAGAATCATGAAATTGCTTGCCAGGGTTCCTACCAGTAATGTGCTATCTCTGGGTGTTCCCTGCCACCCTCAGCCTCGGGGAGACACAGAGGAAGGGGCAGGGCTGCAGAGTGGACGAGAAGGGGAGGGGTGCGAAGGCTGAGGGAGAGGGCTTCCTGGCTCATCCTCACCCTGCTCCTCCTTCTCTGACTCTCTCTGCCCATTTTCATGGGCTCTCTGTCCCTGTTATTACTTATCTTCTTTTTGTTCTGGTTTCTTTTCCTGTCTCTCTCTCTCTGGACTCCTCTCCCTGAGGCTGGTGTAGTCCTGAGGGAGATCCCAACTCTATCAATACCCACTTTTAAAATGCGTATTTTTGTGATGTCTCCTTTATTATCCTGAAATGAAATTTGTGGGTCAGAGAAGCTCAACATGCATAATTAAAAAATATCAAACTAATAATCTAGTTGTAATATAAAGAAGAAATAAAAGGAAATCACTATGAACTAATGTAAATGTTGAGGCATGTCTGTACTCAAGGTCATGGAAGGAGACAGATGTTTGGCCCTACCACTAATGAATATGCTCCTTTTAAGAGAAGCAGACAATATTCAACTGGATATTGTGGCACTTTTAAAAAAATATTTGACAATGTGCAGCGATGGCTTGGGAAACAGCAGCTTCCTATCAAGTCAGTATGTACACTGCACTAGGGCACCTGGATGAGGGGCCAGAGGTCATTCTAGCTCAGAACCTTCTTAAAAATTTCCCAAAGCATCTACATCGTTCCTGGCAGTCTGACATGCTTCTCAGTCCCCACCCTTGCATAAACACATACACGCATACTCTCAGATTCACGATGAAGTGATCTCTACAAAATACAGAACAATACATCATAAAAGATGTTGCTATTGGTTTATTGAATAATAAACCAATGAATAATTCACACTATAGTTGGGAGTGAAAGTAAGTGCATTCTTTCCTGGATTTAGGTGGTAATTGCATTCCTGAGAAATATAATGTATATGAAAACAGTGCAAAAATTTAGACATGTAAAATAGAGCTAGCATCTAGGCCTAGATAATTCAAAGCAGATTTTTTTTTTTCCATTTTAATTCAAAAGTAGAGTGACCCAGGAAAATTCTTAGTTTTCAAGGACTGGAAACACTGAAAGACGACTAGCATCCCTGACCCTTGCCCATTAAATTCCAATAGTACTAATCATATGACAATCAAAAATGCCCCCAAATGTTAAAAAAAACCCTTTAGGTGGGGTACCATTTCCACCAAAATTCACCCATATAATGAAAGGAAGGTTGAATTTTGAGCTTGCAAACCTGGATCCAATTTCTATCTTTCTTCAGTTATTTTTGAGTGGTTAGGACCAGTGGGGTTTCTATGGCTGCTGGCACCTCCTGATTGGTCTCTGGCAAGGGCTGCTTGAGAGGGATCTGATCCTGCAGGGAGACCCTCTTCCCTGAGCTCCAAGAGACAATGGCTCAGTGTTCTTGGTGTGGTATGCTTGCAGCTCCCCTTCTTTTGAGAAATACATAGCTCCTTTGGAGCCAAATCTCCTCTCCACTCCATCTGTAAGGTTCTAGGTGAACTCTGAGGAACATGATATGCATAGTACAATATGGGATTACAGTACCTTGTGCTCCTAGTCACATAGGTGGACATGGTCCACAGTCTGGGCCAATCAGAATGGTTCCTTGAGGTTTTTTTTCACACTGAAGCTGATGGAGAAGTACATTCTTTGCTCTAAAGTGATGCTGCAAACTCTGAGTCCAGAAGCTCCTAGATCTAGCTTGTGGGGAATGCTGGGGCAAGAGACCAAACCTGGCATGGGGAAGAAGCAGGAATAAAAGGGGATGATCAATATCTGATAGTGATCTCTGAGGCTGAGCAGTGTCCTTGCCCTATCCCCTCTTTGCCTAGGCTACTTTGAGTTGTCTTTCCCAGATGCACAACCCAGAGAAATCCAGCTAACGGAGCTGCATTTTCATATAATCTTTCCCTTATCTAGGGAACAATACCAATATCCAGTCATTAAATATGTTCCTTTCAAGTACTGAAAAGTGAATTAGTACAAATTGATATGGAAGTGTACATACTGAATTTCAAAGACTTAGTACTAAGGAAAATATAGTTTAATAATTTTATGTTATGTATATGTCAAAGTGATATTCAATGTGGCTACTTAAAAATTAAAAATTACAAGTATGACCCTATTATATTTCCTTTGGATGGCACTATTCTAGAATATCTATCTCCTATCTTTACCTCCTCCCATCAAATTTCCTAGTTACCAAGTCCACAGATTAATTTCCTACATTCATATACCAGAACAGATGGACACCCTGAAGAATTTTGACTAATGTCACTGCATTTCCCTGCAATCCCATTTGCAGATCTAGTTCCTATATGCAAGATACAATTTATGAGAGTTTAGTTTTGTTACTGTGAGTGAACTTTCCCAGTGAGACTGAATGGACTTCCAAGAGCATGCAAAGCCCCAGTCTCTAGTCCCTCCCAACACCTCTGAGTGCCAACAGCCAAACAACCCCAGTTAATGACATGCTGTTGGCTTCCAGCCAGCACATAGTAGTATTTTTCTATGAGAAGAAAGAAGCCTGTAATCCTTGCCCTTCATGCCACTGGCATTTATTAGTGCTTTTCAAAAAGTCAGTGACACAGATTAAGGAATTCAAGTTGCAGGTGCAGTTTCTACTGTATTTTAGAGAGATGTTGATGGAACAGGAGATTTTATGTGGCTGTCAGCACCTCCTGGTTAGTCATTGAAAATAATTGTGGGGTTCATGAACATCAGAGATCTCTAAATTGTAGCTTGATACCTCATACAAATTTGATCCTGATTAACTCCTGGAGAGGCTTGGGGGTAACTGACTGAGAGGTGAACTAGCACACACATACACACAAATGTGTACATGTGCGTATGCATACTCTAAAATCCTCCTCAACCCTAGAAATTGATTGAAGCCCCCTGAGTGAGCATGTATGGTCTGGAGACCCAATAATTCACTTGTTCAGAGAACATTTACTAAGGTCATGAACATTTCTGGAGGGTCCCCAAACTAGGCCAAGGGCACTGATTGGCATGTGCTTGGCACTTTGGAGACTGCAGAGGGCAATAGTTACTACAGAGACCTATTTGCTGGAATTCACAGGCTTGCTCGCCTAGCAGAAAGGGGCAAAATGCTGGAAGATTTTGCTGAAGAATCACAGTGCAATGAAAAGAACATAGAATACTGATTATAATATCTGGTTTTGAGTCCTAGAACCATCATTTACTAGCTGATGTTACTTCAGGGAAGTTAGTTAGCAGTTTCCAAACCTATAAAATAATAATGATGTTTATGACAATAAAAATAATAATCCCAAACTTACAGGCCTTGTCCAGCCTTGCTGAGTGGAGAGCCTGCCGGTTTGCAAGAGTGCAGAAGCAATTGCCTTTGTCCCAGCATCGAGGAATCTTATTTGGGCATACAGTGCAATAATTCAGTCCCTCAGCAAGAAGTCTCTGGGGTCCAGATTCTGGGTCTAAAAATTCTTCCCAGGCCAGAAAGTCATGCATTAATTCATCCTATCATCCATGCGTCCATTCCTCCAATCATGTGGGATTTCCACATATGAAACACGTTCCTGGGTTTATGGTCTGATTTAAACTCTGTTTTCCAGGTGAGACAAATAGATAGAGAAACTGCACCAAATATTGCAGCATTAGGGTGTCAGTTCTTTGTATTAACTTTCTTCTTTCTCAGTGGTTCTGTTCCAAAATATAATTCCCCCTGAGAGAGCGCCATATGTCAGTGTGAGTTAGTTTTTATCTACTTTGTTAGACTTCTTCTCTAATGGCACATGGCAGCATAAATGTCCTGGATGCCTGTCGGATGAAAAGAGGTTTAGAGAAGTGAGGAGACTGGACAGGAAGGGTAAGTGGGGGTCACTGCAGGCAGGTTTCCCTCCTTCAGGATTTTGTCTAAGATCTGCTTGGCCGAAATGACTGCTTCTTCAGCTTTCTATACAGCCAGTCCTGTGTCGATCCTTTAAGAGCAGACCCAGTGGGCTTGTTCACAGTGGAGGTTAGGGTCTGCTGTGGGCAATGGCTGGGCAGGTCACAGGGGCCCAACTGCACCTCCTCGGTTGGTCACCAGCCACCAGGTACAGAACGGCATTCATATTGCTCAGAGAGTATCCTCTGCCAAACAGCTTGTCAGTCTTTCAGGAAGGTGGGTTGGGTTTACATGCACGTCCACGTTGTCAAAAGTGAGTCAATAATTCCCTCTAGAGCCTAATTTTCAGCAATGGCCATTGCTGAGTATTGCTTCTTTCAAAGTGAACTGGCAACTGGGCCAATGACGAGAACTACTAATAATCAAGAAACTATAGAGAAATGTATACATTTTATCCGTCCGTCCATCCATCCATCCATCCATCCATCCATCCATCCATCTATCCATCCATCCTTTCATCCATGCACCTATGAATCTATCCATATTTACAGCCATATATTCTTTCATCCGTACATCCAATCTACCACTTTACTCATTTCACAAATGTTTACTGAGTACTTGTTGTTGTGCAGAACACTGGTTAAATGCTGTTGTGGATAGAATGGTAAGTTAGATATGGTTCCACCAGCAGGGGGATTCTACTTTAATAGGGACAATAAGTCATTCACATTACACTTAAAGAATCAGTGAACAGTTATTTATAATCCACTGCACATGCAATGCATCTTGCATATATTAAAAAGTTGAAGAAGACATAATCTTCTGCTTTCAATGAACTTACACTGTGTGACTGAATTAGCCAAGCACTGAAACAATTATGATAGAAACAATTATGACAAAAAGCACATTGTGATATATGACATGAAAGATGCACAAAACAGGAGCCTTGAGAATGAGAGAGGGAAGGTCATATGATTTATTTGGGTGGGGCTGCAACAGAGGGGAAAGTAAAACTCATGAGGAAAGTGTATTTGAAAGGTGAACTAGATTAGGGAATATGGAGATGGTGGGAAAGTAATGTCATAGAAGGAGAAAGT
>JAJEJO010003795.1:0-48761 GCA_020662805.1 Glaucomys volans | reverse complement strand
ATATATATATATATATATATATATATATATATATATATTTAATTTTAAAGAGCCAGTGAGCAGCTTTTGCTGTGTCAGGATTCCCTGAGGTTTTTGTGAGTACAGAGTTGCAGAGCATCACCCTAGGCAGAGTCTCATGGTCAAGGCTACTGCCCTGTTAGGGGCTGGATGATCAATCTGGATGGAGTGTGTAGGCAGCCCAAACAAGAAAAATGGACTAGGGACTCTCTTTGCATCTGAGAGCTGTTGATAATCTTTGTAATTGCAAGAACTTTAGAAAAGAGAGTAATGGTTTCTAGTGGCTGAATGGTAACCAATTCTTGATGGTCTAAATGTAAGATTTTATGTTAAAATAGGTGTTATTAGTAAGATGTGTTCCCTTGAAAAGCTTGGAGAGGCTTTCCTTTATTCAACATGCCTTGCTGTGCCACAACAGCAAACTCTCCTGGCTGAGGGAAGGGAGTGTGGGCCAGCAAACTTGAGATTCTTGCCTGGGGATGGAACGGGGCTGCTGGGCTGTGGAGGGGAAGTGACCCTGCCCAGCAGCAGGAAAAGCTGAAAGGGGCTCTCCCAGGAGATTCTGCACTTGGGTTGTGTGGGTCTGTGGGCCTTCTCCCACAGAGTTCTGGATCCTTTCTCTACTACCCATGAGTTGGCATGTTGTGTATCTGTATGTTGGAGTGGGAACAGGGGAGGAGGCTGGGACACCAAGGCAAAGAGGGGAACATCAGTGATCCACCCTCATTTGTGCTCTGCTACTGCCAACAGCATCCAGATGTACACATTCAACCTCTTCCCACAGACATAGCTACCCAGACCCCTCCCTGTCCATGGACTTCACTGCAGCATGGGGCAGACACTCTATTGCCTAAACAGAGCCATCTCCTCTGTCAACTCCCTTCTTTCCTGCTTACAGAACCCTCATTTGTTCAGTAAGCAGGTGATCTTGGGAGGCAGAGGCCCTATGCCTGCCATATAGAGGAAGCACCAAAATCAGTTTTGGCCAGTGATGGGTGCAAGAGTTTTCACATATAATCTAGTTTTGATAGGGACTATAGGGGAAGAAGGGGAAGACGTTAAGGGGAAGTCTGTAGGGGCTGGTCTCCTTTGGTGGCAATGGGGTGGAGAAGAAAAACTTCATGAGAGAGGATCTTTCTACCTTTCCTCCTTCCCATCTGAAAAACACACATCATGCCTGGAGATCTAGTAGCCAGTCATGAGGGCCAAAGACAGCTCACTAAGGAAGCTGCAATAAAAAGACAAGAAGAACCAGCTTTGCTTAGCCTACCACCAGACTTTCTTATTATGTAATAATAATAAATGTAATTCATGGTTACTCTCTTTTTCTGATACTTGTAGCTACACACTTGGACTTAGTTTCACTATTGGCTATTTTCCTAACTTCCCGGAGATGCAAGGAACAGGTGGCAGTGTTGGGGCTGAAAAGAAGGAAGTGGTTCAACCAAATCGTGCTGTCCCCAAACTGCCCAAACCTCAAGGTGCTGCTCTTCAGGTAGAGCAGATGATAACCAGCGTGACACCAAGTATACCCAAGTGCGCTGTGCGCAGTGGAGTGGGGCTTTGGACTGGTGGACACGTAAGATTTCTATGGGAGGTTGGAAAGGAGTCTATGCTGAGGTCTCAGGATTTCCTCAGACTTTCATGATGCAGAGTTGCAGAGCATCACCCTAGGCAGAGTCTCATGGTCCAGCCTGTTAGGGGCTGGAGGATCAATCTGGATGGAATGTATAGGCAACCCAAACACAAAAATGGACTTAGGAACTCTCTTTGCATCTGAGGGTTGTTGATAATCTTTGTAATTGAGAGACCCTTAGAAAAGAGAGCAATGGTTTCTAGTGGCTGAATGGTTACCAATTCTTGATGGTCCAAATGTAAGATTTTATGTTAAAATAGGTACAATTAGTAAGATGTGTTCCCTTGAAAAGTTTGGGGAGGGCCTGAAAATGACTCTTATTGTCAAAATGTGATGTGGGAGAAGAATAAAAGGAAACAAGAGAACGTGGGATTTTTAAAGGAAATGGACAGTCCTCATACTCTGAGATGATGCTCACCATTCTGATTACATGAGGTCAGCTGCTGAGGATGGCAGTGAGTCCAGGCAGCCCAAGGTCAGGGAGCAGAGAGTCATTGATCCCTAGGGCTGGATATGTGTGTCAGAGGATGTGCTCTGGCAGCAAGGTAACAAGACTCCTTGGCGTTAGTTACAGACTGTAGAATCTCTGAAATGTGGTAGCATTGGAGAAGGGCTGCTTCCTAGTGTTATATTCCAACCACAGAATCAAGGTTGTTATACATTACTTTACATGTGTGTGCAACCTCATGATATTAGGGATGATGTGGTTAAACCAGGGATGGGACCCAGATGCCTTGAATGACCAGGTGGTTTTTGCAAATGATTGAAACACTACAGTCTCTTAAGGGGAGCAATTATTACTAACCTCCAGCCCCATGTTGCTAGAAGTTCAATTTTCAAGAGGACCTGAAGAAAATACTGGTTTTTGTATGAATTTTTCTAATTTAAAAATTTGGCACCAAAGTCTGAGTTTTTAAAGTGCTGTATGGCCAAACTAAGCACAATCAAGGGTATACCTGGCTGGTGGTGTTACAACTTAGAACCTTGATGTGATGCAGGAACTCTCCAAAATGCTGTTGCTAGGAGTATGCACAGAGGTCCTCACATCATCCAAGCACAGACTTGTAGAGGACAGACAAGAGAGAGAGACTTCTCCTGGGTAACAGCATAACATTAAAAAGGTAAAAACCAGAACCCAGCGATTTGCATGCTGAGAACAAGCAAAGCCTTTAAATATTTATTGATAGATTATTTGACTGAAAAGTTCTCTTTGGACAAGTATGTAAAAGAAAAGAATCATAAAGTATTTGTGGCCAACTGATGATAAAGGACTTAAAATAAAATGCAGAATCTTGGCATTGATAATGTGGAGCAAGGGAAACATTAAACAGATGAAGAGGACTAGACAGGATTGAGAATGATCTTCCAGTTAATGAAATATAGTTTTTATTTTTACCAAATTTCCAGGGAAGAATTAAAAGTTGGTATTAGAATTTCTTCAGACACCTATATAACGCCATTGAGCTAAAGAATTTGTCCATAGTTGGGTTGCGATTGCTGGATGGGTGGGTGAATAGACACATAAACATGGATAGATATGTGCATAATGATGGGCAGGTGCACCCGAGACTACAGACCCTACATAACCACCAGAGTTAAAATTCTAGTGATGCTGCTGGTCAAAATCAGGTGAGCTGCACCTTGTTTGGGTTTCTGCTTTCATTTCTCTTTGTGTGTGATGTATGTTGTATGTGTAAGATAATGATTCGTGACAAGGGCACTCTACCCCATTTGTGTACCATGTGTCAAAATCCAATCTCTGTCATGTATAACCAAATAGAACAAATTAGAAAAATAAAAGAACACTCTACCTAAGTATAATAACTCTGTTTGCAAAATATCAAACAAGGTGGGATTGAGAAGGTTACTATTTGGGCTCTTCCTTGGTAATGATATTCGAAATGAGTGAAATATAATCACTCTGTCATACCCCTGTAGTTTCTTCTTCTCATGGAGACCTCCCCGCTAACTGAGCCAGCCCAGATGGGGCTCGGCCTGGCTCTTGGCAATAGCATTCTTGGTTCTGCACCAGTTATGTGACTACATTTTCTAATGTTTATGGCCTCAGTTTTACTGGTCATTTTTTAAAAGACTGAGTTTTTATTTAATTTCAGGTTCACAGAAAAATTGAAAGGAATGTATAAAGATATTCCATAGGCCCCAGTTCCCATAGATGAACGGTCTCTTCCTTCATCAGCATCCCTCACCAGCATGCATTTGTTACAACTGATGAACCTACGTTGGTATATCCTTATGACCCCATAGTTGATGTTAGGCTCACTCTTGGTGTTTTGCAGACTGGATATGTTTAGAATGACATGTATCCCTGGGCAATTCATGTTTTCATAGTCTTGCCTTTTCTAGGATGTCATATAGTTAAAAGCATATAGCATGCAGCCTTTTTGGAATGGCTTCTTTTAGTTAGTAATATGCATGAGGTTCTTTCATGTCTTTTCAAGGCTTGGTATCTCATTTCCCTTTTATGTTGATATTGATATTTCTCATATTGATATTTTGTGGTGTATCTATTGTCTGGATATACCAAAGTTTATTTTTCCATTCATTTACAGAGAACTTCTTGGTTGCTTCCAAGTTCTGAAATTAAGAATAAAGTTTCTATAAATGTCTGTGTGCAAGATTTTGTGTGAATATAAGTTTCAAATTCTTTAGGTAGATACCAAGGAGGTAAAGTGCTGGATTGTATGGTATGAGTGTGTTTAGTTTTGTAAGCAACCACCAAACTTTCCACCAAAATGCATAAACCATTTTGTGCTCCCACCGGCTGTGAGGGTTCTCATTATTCCTATTGCTCCACATCCTCGTCAACATTTGGTGTTGTCAACTTCTGAATTGCCATTTCAGTAGGTGTGTAGTGGTACTTAATTTGCATTTCCCTGGTGACACATTGTATCACATCTTGTATGCTTATTTGCTATCTGTGTATCTTCTTTGGTGAGGTATCTGTTAAGTTTCATTTTTTAAAATCAAACTGTCTCTTATTGTTGAATTTTAGGAGTTCTTTGTATATTTTGGATAAGAGTCCTTTATCATGTGTGTCTTCTTCAAATATGTTTTCCCAGAGTCTCTTGGCAGAATGTTATGTTATATCTAAAATTTCATCATCAGACTTGTCATATGGATTTTCTCCTGTTATTGTTTAAGATTTATAGTTTTGTATTTTATGTTTAAATCTTTGAGTTTGTTCTTGGGGAAGGTGTAAGGCCTATGTCTAAATCCATTATTGTCATCATTATTATTTTGTATATGAATGTCCATTTATTCCAGCTCTATTTGTTGAAAGATTTTTTTCTCTCTCTTTTGACTTTGCTCCTTTGTCAAAAATCAGTCAACTATTTTGTGTCAATTTAACTCTCGTGGGGCTATTTCTGGTATCTCTAGTCAGTTGATAAATTTGTTAATTCTTTTACAATACCATACTGTCTTGAGTCCTCAAACTTTACAATAAGTCTTGAAGTCAGGTAATGTCAGTTCCCTAACTGTTCTTCATTTTTTTCTTCACAATTCTGGGTCTTTTGCTTTTCCATATAAATTCTAGAATTAGTTTGTCAATATCTATAAGCTTAGTCAGGTGCAGTGGTTTATGCCTGTAATTCCAGTGGCTTGGGAGGCTGAGGCAGGAGGACTGCGAGTTCAAAGCCAGCATCAGCAGCTTAGCGAGGCCCTAAGCAACTCAGTGAGACCCTGTCTCTAAATAAGATATAAAAAGGAGCAGGGGATGTGGCTCAGTGGTTAATTGCCCCTGGGTTCGATCTCCAGTACCTATCCATATCTATATTTATATATCTACAAGTTTGTTGGCATTTTGATTGGGATTGCATTGATCTGTAGAACAGATTGGGAAGAACTGATGTCTTGATAACATTAAGTCTTTCCATGAACACTTACATCTAGTCTGTTATTTATTTCAAATGTTCAACTATTTCTTTACTGATTTTCTGCCTGCTGGATCATTTCTTTCATCAGAGTTTTGTAGTTTTCTTTATATAGATCTTGTATATATTTTGTTAGATTTATATTTAAGTATTTCATTTTGAGGGGTGCTAATGTAAATGGTATTGTGTTTTGAATTTTAAATTTCTCTTGTTCACTGCTGGTATCTAGGAAAGTGATTGATTTGTATATATTGATCTTTTATCCTGCAACTTTTCTATATAATCTTTTCTTAGTACCAGGGGAGGGAGGGAGGGAAGAAGGAAGCAGGAGAGAGAGAAAGAGAAAAGGGGAGGGAGAGAGGATTCTTTTGAATTTCCCACATACATGATAATGTCCTTCGCAAACAAAGACAGTTTTATTTCTTCCTTCCCAATCTGTATGCTTTACTTCCTTTTCTTGCCTTATTGTATGAGCTAGGACTTTCAGTGCAAAGTTGAAAAGGAGTGAGGAGAGGGGAAACATCTTTACCTTATTCCTGAATTCAGGAATACTTAAGAGAATTGTAAAGAACGGGTATATAAATGTTTGATAAAAATCCTAAGTGAACCATCTGGGGCTGATGTGTTCCGTTTTGACAGGATATTAATTATTGATTCAGTTTCTTGAATGGATATTGCCTTTCAGATAATCCATTTCTGCTTATATAAATATTTGGCAGATTGTGTCTTTCAAGGAATTGAAATGCTCCATTTCATCTGGGTTATTAAATTTGTGGGCATAGAGTTGTTCAGAGCATATCTTTATTGTTCTCTTTATGTCCATTGGCTCAGTAGTGGTGTGACATCTTTCATTTCTGATGTTAATAATTTTTGTTCCATTTTCACCCCTAGGTTTATCAGTTTTATTTATATTTTCAAAGAACACCTTTTGGCTTTATTGACTTTCTCCATTGATTTCCTGCTTTAAATATTGTTTTCTGCCTAATTTGTATATCTTCTTTTCTGCTTATTTGGATTTAATTTATTTTCTTTTTTTAGTTTCCTATGGTGGAAGATTAAGTTGTTGATTTAAATTTTTCTTCTTTTCTAATATATGCAGTCAATACTATAAATTTCCCTCTAAGTATTGCTTTTTGCTCATCCCCCAAATTTTGTTAAGATGCATTTTATTTTCATTTAGTTCAAAGATTTCCTCTAGCCGGGTGTGGTGGCGCACGCCTGTAATCCAAGCGACTTGGGAGGCTGAGTCAGGAGGATCACGAGTTCAAAGCCAGTCTCAGCAACTTAGTGAGGCCCTAAGCAACTCAGTGAGACCCTGTCTCTAAATAAAAATACAAAATAGGGCTGGGGATGTGGCTCAGTGGTGGAGTGCCCCTGGGTTCAATCCCCGGTTTAAAAAAAAAAAAAAAAAGATTTCCTCTTTAACTCATGTTTTATTTAGAAGTGTGTTATTTAATCTCTATGTGTTTTGCGATCCTCCAGTTGTCTTTCTGTTATTGACTTCTAGTTTAATTTTATTGTGGTGTGAGAGCAGACAATGTATGATTTCTATTTTTTAAACATCGTTAAGGTGTGTCCTGTGGCTGGAATGTAGTTTATCTTGGGGAACGTTTCACGTGAGTTTGAGAACAATGTGTGTTCTGCTGTTGTCAGATGAAGTGTTATGCGGATGTGCATTATCCAGTTTATTGATGCCATTGCTGAGTTTGACTATGCCCTTACTTATTTTCTGCCTACTAGATCTGTCCATTTCTGATAGAGGCATGTTGAAGTCTCCAACTGTAATAGTAGATTCACCTCTTTCTCCTTTAGTTCTATCACTTTTTGCCTCACATATTCTGATGCTCTGTTGTCATATTAAGGATTGTTCTGTTTGTTAAGTCTTGTGGGAGAATTGATCCCTTTACCATTATCTAATGACCCTTCAATCCTGATGACTTCCTTGCTTTAAAGTCTGCTTTGTCTAAAGTTAATATAGCCCCTCCCACTCCCTTGGAGTAGTGTTTGAATGATCTATAAATAGAGTCTTTCCAGGTGCTCCTAACCTTTCTTCACCTCCTAGATGGGTACAGGTCAATCCTTCTTCATCTATCCACTTGTCTAAATGTGTTCTCAGGCTTTTCTGGGAACAAATGAAGAAAGGAGGGAGAAGAAACTAAAAAGAGGCCTGGAAATGTATCTCAAGGCATTTTGAGAAGAGCAGATCTGGTATGTGTGAGAAATGGGTCCAGATGGATGAGGGGAACTTGAGTATCACTGCACTCTCTCTGGATGCTTCCCTCTCCGTCCGTGGTGTTATAGAATTTCAAGTAATGGTCTTCATTGTGCAACCTCTTTCAGATATTGTCATATCATTTTTAAAATGCCGTCTTGATCCAGTTTTGAGGCCTTGGCTAAAGGTCAATCAATTCTCCTTTATAGGCAGGTGATTAAATCAACATCTCAAATACCTCTGGTATAAGGCTCTTACCCTCTGGGTCACTATCCACTCACCCTGATCACCCAAGAATCAGTACCAGCCAGCCAGAAACAGCCCCATGTCCCTGAGCCCACTGAAGTTCTTCAAACTGTCAATCCTAAACCTGTTCGTCCTCCCTCATTGGCTGCTTCTCCTCTAAGCCACAATAAAGGCATGTGCCCATGGGTTCTCCCTCCCTCTGTGAGAGGGCCCCGTGATCCCCTGTCTTTCCAATGGTTGTCATCTCCTGATCTGTTGGCCTAACCATATCTAAATAATTAGGAAACCTATTATAAAACAGGTGTGTGGACACTTTTTGCATTATTCCTCTTGAATTATCACTTTATAAGTTTTAGGCCAAAGGATGTCAAAAAGAAAAAAAAAAAAAAGGAACGAACACCTTGACTGTGGTCATCATGTGACCTTTCTCCCTGGGCTGCTCTAGCAGGATTACAGGTCACCAGGGAGGATGTGGATGGGGTAACCTGTGTGTATTTATGTAGGTGCAGATATGTTCATGCTATTTTTTCACATAACATTGTAGAGTAAATATGTATAAAGAACCAATCGTTGCAATTTATCCATATTAGCAATTTTAGCTACTCGATATCATGAAATACTCTATTTTATGAAATTATGAATATTATGACATATTTCACCATATTTAATTTTATGATATAGCATAATTTATTAAATTACAGTTACATTTTTGTTATTTTGAATGTTTCCTCCTCTCCACAAAATAATTCATATATGAGCATCTTTGTTCTAAACTCTGTCTGCCCTGGGGATTTTTTTTTAAGAATAGATTTTTTAAAATTAAAATTATTGAATCAAAGGATATGAATATTTTTCTTTCTTTGTGTGTGTTGCTGAAATCTGTATCTATTTCATACTTTGTCAATAACCTATTCATTTTGTAATATTTAAAAATTGAGGAAAAATTAGAGAGGTGAAATTTTAAAAATAGAAAACAAAACCACATGCATATCTTATGAAATGAAATTTAGGAACTATTTGTCTAGAAAATAAAATCCTACCCAAGACCTACTGAATCAAAATCTCTTAGAATGAGGCTTCAGCAACTTATATTTTAATAAACTTCCCCAGTTATTCTTATGTGCACTGAAGTTCATTTTATTAACATGATCAGTTTTATAGGTAAGGAACAGAGGTTCACAGGGATTCTGTCTTTCTCAGGGACACAAGTTCCTAATTTATAATGTAGGTGGTTTGGTGGACACTCTAAAAATGTTAGCTAGAAGCCATTTTAGAAAGTCATTGATTCTTTCAGTTGCCTGCTCATTAGAGCTGTCTCCTGAACTAACCTGCTGTAATTAAGGGTCAGGAGATTCATTACCATCTCTTTTTAACTTGGGATTGTCATTCAACTTACTTTTGCCTCTTTGAAGGAGGAAGCCTATTTATTAAGCCATTCATGAGTTTGCTCTTTTAAAAGACACCTGTGTGCTCTGTCCTTTTGCAATGCCTATTAAGTCTGTATTTTTCCATTTGGAAACTTATTGTCGTGACTTGGCACTTATTTCAGTAATTTGGGAGGAAATTGAAAAGCAGTGGGAGTTGGGAGGAGTGGCCCAGGAAGATTTCTTTGCGTTGCCTGAGGGTAGGTGTGATCTCTGGTCTTGTGCGGTTGCAGAGAAAGCTATGTTGGTAAGCACACCTGAGCGTAGGACTTCCCAGCTCTATTTCTGGGCTCAAATCAGGGACATTTTCTGGGAAATTGATGACAGAAGAGGATGGTCTTCCTAGGTGTTAATTCAAAAAAACGTCAGGCTTTGAGTGCTTTTAGAAGTAGAAAAATCTGGGAAACCACCTCTACTGTGACTGCATTTTCTTTTGAAACCACACACACATTTTTGCCTGTATCATGGCTCACGTTAATTTGGGAAGCTTTGCCATCAGATGTTTATGGGATGGTGATGTAAACCGCTAAGCAGAATGTCCAGCCCAGCTTCTCTACCTTGACCCTGCCCTTGTCAGGTCTGACCCAAATCAGATGAAGGGGAAGAATCCTGAGGGCATCCTTTGGACATGGAATTGTCCTTTTCTCTTGATTCCATTTCTAATCCTTTGAACACTTAAACCACTTGCTATAATCTCTCTTTTGCCTTTTGCTCCTGAGATTCCATAACATTGTAGAAGTAAAGGAGAAAAGGAAAGTGAATACCAGTTCCATGAGTCCTCTCTTACAACTAAAATTGTTGATGCAAACATGAATTATTTTGAAAAGGATAACCCACTTTTAAAAGTGTTGTAATGGCAGTGGATAAAATTTTAATTTCTGCCCGCAAACATATAAGAAACGGGCATATGTGTAAACAACTTGGTAAAAGATTTTTTAAAAAAGATACCTAGCTGTATGTATTTTACATGATAAACTCTCATAAATTCTAAAGGAAAAAATAAGCAAAATGATTGTCATCAAATGCTTTATTGATGTTTCTTATTTCAGCTAAATATTTTTTGGGCCAAGTTAATGATCCTAAAAGTTTTCACTGTTTTCTACCATCTGTGTGCTCATTAGCATATCAGGATCACTTATGCTATGATTGAGAACGTGTGTGTGCCATGACTTATGGTGGAGGATATGACCTTTTTTTTTGGTTGTTGTTTTATTTTTTTAAATTTTTATTATTTATTTATTTATTTGTTGTACACAAATGGGGTACAACTTTTCATTTCTATGGTTGTACACAATGTGAATTCACATGATTCATGTAATCTTACATATACATCGGGTAATACTGTCTGTCTCAGTCTACTATCTTTCCTTCCCCCACCCCTTCTGCCCCATTTTCCTCTACACCATCCAAAGTTCTTCCACTCTTCTCTTGTCCTGTTCCCCCGCCCTCCCTGTTATGTATCATCATCCACTTACCAGAGAAAACATTAGGCCTTTGGCTTTATGGGCTTGGCTTATTTCAGTAAGCATGATAATCTCCAACTCCACCCATTGCCATAATTTTATTCTTTTTCATGGCCGAGTAATATTCCATTGTGTATATATACCATAGTTTCTTTATCCATTCATCAACTGAAGGGCATCTAGGTTGGTTCCACAATCTAGCTATTGTGAATTGAGCAGCTATGAACATTGATGTGGCTGTATCACTGTAATATGCTGATTTTAAGTCCTCTGGGTATACACTGAGGAGTGGGATAGCTGGGTCAAATGGTGGATCCATTCCAAGTTTTTTGAGGAATCTCCATACTGCTTTCCAGAGTGGCTACACCAATTTGCACTCCCACCAGCAATGTATGAGTGTACCTTTTTCCCTACATCCATGCCAATGCTTATTATTGCTTGTGTTCCTGATAACAGCCATTCTAATTAGAGTTAGATGAAATCTTAGGATGGTTTTAATTTGCATTTCTCTAATTACTAGAGATGGTGAGCACTTTTTCGTAATTTGTTGATCACCTGTGTATCTTCTTCTGTGAAGTGTCTACCCAGTTCCTCAGCCCATTTTTTGATTGGGTTCTTTGTATTTTTGGTGTAAAGTTTTCTAAGTTCTTTATACATTTTGGAGATTAGTGCTCTGTCTGAAGTGTGTGTGGAAAAGATTTTCTCTCACTCTGTGGGCTCTCTTGTCACATTATTGATTTTTTTTTTGGCTGAGAAAAAACTTTTTAGCTTGAATCTGTCCCATTTATTGATTCTTGCTTTTATTTCTTGCCATCTGGGGGTCTTGTTAAGGAAGTCTGGTCCTAAGGCAACATGAAGAAGATTCGGGCCTACTTTTTCTTCTACTTTGTGAAGGGTCTCAGGTCTAATTCCTAGATCCTTGATCTATTTTGAGTTGAATTTTGTGCAGGGTGAGAGATAGGGGTTTAATTTCATTTTACTGCATATGAATTTCCAGTTTTGCCAGCGCCAGTTTTTGAAGAGGTTATCTTTTCTCCATTGTATGTTTTTGGCACCTTTGTCAAGTATGAGATAACTGTACTTATGTGGGTTTGTCTCTGTCTTCTATTCTGTACCATTGGTCTACCTGTCTATTTTGGTGCTAATACCATGCAGTTTTTGTTACTATTGCTCTGTAGTATAATTTAAGGTCTGGTATTGTGATACTTCCTGCATCACTCTTCCTGCCCAGGATTGCTTTGCTATTCTGGGTCTCTTGTTCTTCCAGATGAATTTCATGATTGCTTTCTCTATTTCTATGAGAAATGTCATTGGAATTTTTATTAGAATTGTGTTAAATCTGTTTAGTGCCTTGGAAATATGGCCATTTTGATAATATTAATTCTGCCTATCCAAGAACATGGGAGATCTTTCCATTTTCTAAGGTCTTCCTCAATTTCTTTCTTTAATGTTCTGTAGTTTTCATTGTAGAGGTCTTTAATCTCTTTTGTTAGATTGATTCCCAAGTATTTTATTTTTTTTGAGGCTATTGTGAACAGTCATTCTCCTCATTTCTCTTTCAGATGATTCATCACTTATGTATATAAATGCATTAGATTTATGTGTGTTGATTTTATATCCTACTATTTTGCTGAATTCATTGATTAGGTCTAACAGTGTAGGATATGATCTTAAATCATACAGTTGTTACAATGAGAATCCATAAGCTGCTTTATACAGATGATCTTTGAAATGATCTACCTTATACTAATTCCTTAGTAATTATTGTCTTTACTACCCTCTTTTTTAAAATTAAAAAAAATTTTTTAGTTGTAGATGGGCATAATACCTTTTATTTTATTTATTTATTTTTATGTGGTGCTGAGAATTGAACCCAGTGCCTCACACGTGCTAGCCAAGTGCTCTACCATGGAGCTTCAACCCCAGCCCTACACTCGTTTTAGGATACACTAGTGAGCAGGGCCATCACATAACTCATAAACCTGGAAAATTTCGCCTGTCTTTCATTGCAAGCCTTGACACTGGTGTCTTCAACTTTCCACATCAGTTGCTACGGTTTCTTCCACGATATAATTACATCCATGTTAGTTCACTTCCATTTCCTTTATTCAGTTTAGAGGAAGAAATTAAAAAAAAAATTTTTTTTTTTTACCAAAACAAGATTTAGAACAACTGAGAGATATCAATTTTGGGGAAAGACATTATGAAACTGCATAGTAAAGGAATAAAACCTTTTCAATTTAATGGAGTACATATGTATTAACAAAAGATAAAAGAATTTCACATCATAAAGGAAAATAAATGTAACTCTAAGAATAGTGTATTTTCCCTCCAGATGTTTCATTTGCTATTCTTAGAATGTATTTGATCTTTGGTGTTTTTCCAAAGTCTGAGCCAAAGTGAATGTTGTCAAAGACCATCCAATTAAATAAGTAGATGGTTCCCTGCAGCCCTTACATTTAGTGCAATAAATGGTTGTGAATCAGGTCTACATGCAGGGTAGAGAGAGAGGGGGTGGGGAGAGGGAGAGAGAGAATATCAACGCTTTAATTCTTTTGAAGGGGAAAAAACCACTGCAAGAATGAAAGCAATAATAAAACAATCCAGAGTTTACTACTAGGTTAGATAGCAAGTACCATTTATTACCATGTGGGACACACTGAGCTAGATACTCTGGCTACCAGGGAGAATGAGAAGATGTGGTGTTTGTCTTTAAGAAGCTTATAGTCTAGTGGTGAGGGGAGCAGCACCAGAGAGACAGAGGAGGGGGTGTGGAAATGAGTGTATTTGCAAGCTACCATAAGTGCTATAAATTAATAGAGTACCATGTTACTGCATAGCGACTTAATCTGTGGGTCTGTTTCTCTGAGGAAGTGGCATGTAAGCTGGATGAAGGGTGCAGATGATTCTGTCTGGGGGGAGATTAACACTGGCACTTTTCACAAAGGTACTGTGGGAGTAGGAGAGCCGTAAGGGACAGCCATCACCCGCCTAGAGCTAAGAGAGTGAGGGAGCAGCTGCAGAACCCAGAAAAGGAGAGCCACGCACCATCTGTCCAGAAGTGATGCGGCAGGACAAGGAGCGGAGGCATTTACCGCTGTGGCCTCCCTGCGCTGTGGCCTCCCTGCGCCTTCACTCCGACGGGGCTTCCCGCTGGCTGGACCCAGATGGAAGCCAGCGGGCAGGGAAGACAGGCCCAGGCAGGTCAGCTTCTTGTCCACTGACATAGCTCCAATTTTGGGAGTATGTTTGTTTGTTTATTATTTATTTGGAAGCTTTCTTTTACCAAATAAAATACCTTGAAAAATACTAAATGATTAAAAATATTATTCACTGTCTGTTAGAATCTTTAGATCCAATTTAAGAATTTAAATGTGACTTTGTTATAGAATTAAAATTATTGATTGAAAATATTATCTTATGAAAACACCTAGAATATACTAGAATATACAAATTGGAGTAAATTCTAATGAGGGTATTATTTTTTAATGGACTATATTATTTCTTCTATTGGAGAAGTCTGTATCTTTCAGTAGCCAATAAAATTTTGGGCAACTTATTACACAAAATAAACAACAAAAAGACAATCAAGGCAGGTGTGGTGGTGCATGCCTGTAATCCTAGCAACTCAGGAGGCTGAAGCTGGAGGATGGCAAATTCAAGGTCAGCTTTAGCAATGTAGAGAAGGCCCTGAGCAACTTGGTGAGACCTTGTCTCAAAATAAAAAATAAAAAGGGACGGGGATGTGGCTCAGTGGTTAAGTGCCCTGGGTTCAATCTGTGGTAACAAACAAATAAACAAAAAACAAACAAAAAAACAGTCAAAGGGAACTATGAGTTTTGAAAACACTACATAAGTAACATTATGTCAGATGTATTTGAATTATTAATTAAAAATCCAATGCAGTTGGATTACCTCATCAATTGTATGTTCCTAACAAAATGAAGAGGAAAATAAAAGGAAAAGTAGCAGGAATTTTCTTGAATGTGGGACTTTATGAGTCAAAACTTTTGGTTGTGACAGAACTTTACTCAAAATGGGGCTCAAGCACAAAGGAGAGTTTGCTCATCAAAAGACTGAACAATACCAAATAGAAATGGCTGCAGGCACCTGATCCAAACACTCAAATGATGTTGACAGGTGGTGCCCCCTCTCTTTGCTTTATCCCCCACCCAGTCCCACTCTGGCTCTGTTCTCTTGGCTTCACTCTTCCCCATGTGCCAGGGAAGACCCCACCAGCAGCCCAGGGTGGAACATCCTCCTTTAGAGTTTAGCACGACCCTGAGGGGTAGGGAGGAGCTTCTTTCCAGAGACGACAAGATGATTCCCAGCAAAGGTGGTTCTAACCTTAAAAATGAATTTAACCTCTCTGAAATGTACTTCCTACATTTGTAAAAGGTTTGTGGGTTTAAATGAATGTTGCATGTGAATGTGAGGCTGAGCCAGATATAAGGCATCCAGGGAGCAGTGGCTCAAAGGAGAGAGAGAGTGGGAGCTGGTGTGCTCTGCAGAGGGAGGTGATAGCATCACTTATGCTTCAGAGGTGTCTGAGGTGCAGGGAACCACTGACAGAGACCCAGGATTTGGGAATAATGGTTGGGAGAGGCTTCGATTAGAATCATGGGAGTTTATTACAGACTTTAAGGCCTTTTTGTTCAGGTCAAAGAAATCCCAATTTCTCATAGTTACAGACCCAGGTTTTGTGCTGGGAAGGGCTTAGGGGCCACGGGGGTGGCTGAGTCCTAGAGGTGGATTGGAACAACTTACCTCCTGAGACTTGTGCCAAAACAGGATTATGTTCTTCTATTGTTCTCTCAGGAGATTCTTGCCTAGAGCTTGAGTTGTTTTTTCTTCTCATGCTATTTTTATCCATTTGATGGTGTGCATTTTTCTAAATTCTCACTTCATTTATTTCAAACAGTGCTTAAAAAAAAAGTCTATGCCACCATTGTTTCCAAGTGCCGCATGAGGTCAGAAGAGTGAACATCCCAAAAGCAATGAGGCAGATCAGAACGGGTCCTTCTGGGATCAGATTCAGAATTTCCCTGCAGGGTAGTTTTTTTGAGGAATCGGTGACATCCGGAGAGTCCCCTAACATGGGGAGAATTCAGGGCAAAGACTATAGGAGTTGGTGTCAGGTTTAGGATGGTGTAAACTACCTATCTGTGGAGTCAGTTATAGGCTCTGCATAACTTTTCACATGATGCTTAATTAACTAGTGGTAATAGTAATATCTCCCACTCAGAGTGATATGTGCTTACATGATATGAGAAGAAATTTATTCCTAAAAGAGACAAATTTAGTAACAGGATGGGTTTCTTAGTTTTCATTGCTATGATAAGAAATCACCACAGACCTAGTGTTTAAAACAACGGAAATTCATCATCTCACAAGTCTAGAAGTCAAAAGTTCATGTTGGCATGGTTGATTTCTCTACTCCAGACTTCATATGACCAAAATGAAGGTTTTGGCCAGACTATATTTCTTACTGGAGGTTCTGGAGGAAGATTTTGTTTGCAAGAGCATGCAGGTTTTTGGTCAAATCCAGTTTCATGTGTTGGTACTACTTATTGGATCTTGGCCTGGGGGTTCTTCTCAACATTGGGGGACAACTCTATTCCTTGGTTCATGGCCAAGGAACCTCGAAGGACCTCCATTGTCAAAGCCAGAATTGGCAGGAGAAGTCCTCCTTTGGTCTCATTTCTCTTCTAGCATCTCTCTGAGGGATTTTTTCTACCTTCATCTTTTGCTTTTAAGGACTTAAGATACTATATCAGGCCCACCTGGATAATCCAGGATGATCTTTCCCTCTTAAAGCCCTTTTATTGTCAATCTTAATTCCATCTGCAACATCCCTTCACAGGAGTATCTAGATTAATGTTTGATTGAATAACCAGGGGTGGGGATCTTTAAAGACGTAATCTTTAAAATTCTGCCCACATAGGAGTTAAATAAGATCAATGTAGAGCTTCTTCTCTACAATGAGTTAAATAGGATCACGTGAGCTTCTTCCCCATGGATTTCAATGGGGTTCTGTGGAAGTTCTCAAGTTCCTTTTAGAACTTAGGGAAGTCTCTGTGAGTAGAATTGGAGCATCTGATCTATAGTAGACCTGCAGCAGAGTGGAAAACTTCTCTTGTGTGTGTGTGTGTGTGTGTGTGTGTGTGTGTGTGTGTGTGTGTGAGAGAGAGAGAGAGAGAGAAAGAGAGAGAGAGGGAGAGAGCACATGGGTATTTCTGGAGTTGGGCAGGAGGAGGCAGCCTGGTAGATGGGGTAGATGTGTGATGTTTTGGATTTATATAAAGACCCCACTGGCAGGGTCAGCACCAGTTTGAATTTGCATCTTGGTGCAATGAGAAGCAAGAGATGTAGCAAGGAAGACAGGCTATTGGATTGTCTTAGTTGGTTCTTGGATATGTTCAGGTGTCATGGACTTAACTTTTTTCCTTCCAAATTCATACATTTTAGTTCTAATTCCCAGAAGTTGTGCCGTTTTAATAGAGGAAATTAAGACATGGGGGTGTACAGAGGCACAGGGAGAAGGGAGTTATCTACAAGTCAGTGAAAGGCCTCAGAAGAAACCAGCCCTGCCAGCATGTTGATCTTGGACTTTCAGCTTCTAGAATTCAGAGAAAGTAAATTTCTGTTTTAAGTGATCCTGACCCAGTCTGTGGTACTTCACAATGGCTGCCTCAGCTGGCAAAGTCCTGTCCAGAGAAAAGCTGGTAGTTCCAGCCTGTAGCAAATATCCTTCCTTCAGGTGGCAACTGGGGTTTCCTCAGCCAGTGTGACCATAGGGAGAACCCTGGTCCTGCTCAGATCCACTTTGGCCTCTTTTTGATGGTGGACTCTGTCCACTCCTACCCTAGAGACCCTCAAGAATGTTGGGGGTGAGGGCACATGCTCAGAGTAGGAGTGGGTATCTCTTTCTTGGAGATTTCAGGGCCTGTCAGTGGAGGGGGTGGACCGCTTGCTCTCGATACTTGGGTCTCCACATCGTCTTGTTCTTCAGGGTCTTGCCACCCATAGTATTGTGCTTCTGGCAGAAGGTGGTGATACATTTAGTTATGGAATAAAAAGAACACTGAGGGAAAAGATGAGGTGATCTAGGTTCTTGTCTCAACATTATAAAGAAGTAGAGAGTTTACCATGGGTAAGTTTCTGTTTTGTTTTTTGTTTTTGTTTTTGTTTTTTTAATCTGTAAGGTGAAATAGTGGCATTCCAGAATTCTATAGCCCTAGCCATGGAATATCTAGATGATTTTCAAAATGAAAACTGAGAAGCATCATCATACAGAGCTGAAGTGCAGATTCTGTCTAGTCTTCCTGGGAAGGGAAAAGAGCTTTATACCTTGCAGTGCTGTGGTACTTCTATGGCTGTATTTAGTTATTCACTCATTTTAGCTGAAAAGAAAGATTTCACAGTAAGTTTCTCTTGGAAAGGGTCAAAGTTCAACTCAGGAAATCTCAAAGATTGACTGTTAATTTACTTTCTATTTTTAACCACACTTCATTTCAGAGAATAATGTTTTCCTCTGTGTTTGAATGGGGGCTACAGAAACAGAACTTAGCAATGGAAACATACTTCTCAAAAGCCCTGCATTGCTCTAGGGGTGCCTGCCCTGTTTAGCCCAAGTTCAGAAGGTAGAACTCTGAGAATGTAAAATTTTCATCTGTTGCTAATTATTGCTGTATGCATTTGATTTCCTAAAGTCAGATGGTTTGTGTTAGGACATTGCATTTCAAGTCCAGTAAATATTTGTATGCACATCCCCCAAATGTGTGGTGTAAACAGAATAACTTTCAACTTCCTGTAAATTAACCTTATTTCGAATTTGAAAATACTTGAGGAAAAAAAGTATCTAGGCAAAACTGTGAGGTTTGGATTGTGTTCACCTCCTCAGGATTTGCTTTAGCAAGGATGAGAGTGAGGAGTAGAGGGTCTGGTATGAAACCACAACAGCATTGTTTGGGTAAAATTTCCATTAGCTTCAGTCTGCTCTCTAATTATAATGTGAATATATCTTTTGAGCAAAGTCCAGCTCAATATTATTAGTTTGGCAAGCCTTGTACCCTAACAAAAAAACCGAATAAAATCTGCAAATTTTTGACATTGAAAATATTTTACCTTTGGACCATGAATTTCCTTGGAAAATTTACATTGTTTTTGGGATGAGCTACACTTTATAAATTTGGGAACTCTCGACAGACCCAAGGATATAATTTGTAGTTGCTCATCTATTTTTTGATATTATTCTAACTCTTCTCAAAAGTTTTTTGAGAGGTCACCATTAAATGGGTCTCACTGAATTTAAGGAAAAAATAAGGGAAAGTTGTGATTTTCAGGGAATTAGAAAATATGTGTTTTTTAAAAAATTGAAAAATCATTGTCAAGTAAGAGTTTAGTGTAGTTAAGGTCACATTCCAAGAGCAGAAAAACGAGGGAGAACTAGCAATTTACTATAGCAACAGGAGTAAAAATAGAAAACAAAAAGCTTTTCTGTACTCTCAAGTTCCATCAAGAACAGTTTTGTCGGCGGGAGGTTAGGTTTGAACAACAAGGAGCTTCATTTAATCTTCAGATCTGAATTGAAAGTTTTGGCTGGAGCCCCAAAAGGCCCTGAATAAATGGGAGGTTGCTGTCCTGTGCTTGTTAGGTGGGGAGTGCAGGTGGAGAGAAGGGATTGGGAAGGATGTCCCTAAGAAGAAAGTAATTCAAATACAGAGCAGAATGAAACATGCTAACCTGAGTGAAAAGAAAACTTACTGGTGAAAAGAGAAGTTAAGGATGGTTTTTGGCAGTTGAAGTATCTATGGGAGTTGCTATCTTATCAGGGCCGTGAGGGATGAGTAGTAATTGACAAATACAGGTAAATTAGCAATGACAATGACAGAAACTGAAATTTGAACACACTAAGCATTGTAAGGTTATTTAAATTTATTACCTGTTAACTCACAAAACCTTCATGAAATACACAAAATTTTGTCTGTATTTAAATTTTGTCTCTATTATAAAAAATTGAAAAAAATGGTTAAGTAAGGGTTTAGTATAATTAGGGGTGCATTCCAAGAGCAGAAAAATGAGGGTGAACTATATGTTTAACTGTATTTTTAACTCAGAAAAATGAGGTAGACATAATTTGACTGATATCACACAGAGCCTTTGAATTTAGATGCTTTGACTGGCACCTGTGCTTCCTCCAAGAGAGAAGGGAAATCCAAAAGGAGGAGACACTGAGCAGAGAGCCCCACAAGCAATTGTAGAGAATATGCAAGGTTTTATGTGGCTCAGAAATAGGATGTTTGGGGCAATGGAAAAAAGGAGCTGAAAATGAGGTCGGGAGGTGGAGCTCAGTGCGGAGTGTGTGATATGCTTGTGTGGAGGCTGTGGGTTCAACCCCCAGCATCAAAAAAAAAAAAAAAAAAAAAGAATTAAAATAAAAAATTGAGATTGGGGCTAGATAGCAGAACCTGGATTCCCACTCCAAGGTGGTTTTTTTTTTCTTTCCAGGCAATGTGGAGACAATATGATTTTTTGCATGGGGGCGGGGTAATGTGATTTAACTAATGGTTGCAGTATTATAATTCTGGTATAAGCTTGAAAGATGCATTTGAGAAGGAAGAGTGGGAAGGCAGATAATGGCTATGGAGCTGCTGTGGCTCACAGATTTGAGGATGAGGAAGAGAGCTAAGTCAAGGCTGGTGTAATGGGTGAAAGGCAGATACGAGAAAGGCAATGCACAGTGCAACTGGTTGAATATTGCAGAGATGTGAGGAGAGAGGAGTTTCAGACTTTTGCTGTTTGGTGTATAGTTATGCCATTGATAAGAGTGGGGTAGGAGCAAGAATCTGGGAGAAATATGATATATTAGGTTTGAAGCATATTGAACAAATATCCAGGTAGACATGTCCAGTGGGAATTTGGAAAATCTAGGCATAGGGCAGGGTAAGGAATTCTGGCTGACACACATAGATGTGAGAGTTGAAGTCATGGAACAGAATGTAGGATAAAATAAGACGTAGACCAAGGTTAGATCTCCAAGGAAACTAGATTTGAAGGAGTAGGTGAAAAATGGAAAGAAGGGGGAAGACTTGGAAGGGATGGTCAGATTTTTTTTTTTATAGAAAATCAGGAAAGGCCTTCCCCAGATTAGTTTGTAAGTGCCTTATGTATAATGAGAAGGTCTTAATAATTTGACTCCTTTGTTTCAGTTAGTGATGTCTTATGCATAATGGGAAGCACACAGGCCTTTGTTGAGCTGAAGTGCATATTTGTGTGCTGGAGAACCAAGGGCACAGTAGGCTGAGGAAAGAATTATAAATGTTCCTAGTGCCTTGGCTTCCTTTAGTAGCTGACCCAGGAGTGACACAGTGAAGGAAAAGCCCCTCATGACCAAGTCTATATTCATTTTATTCTTATATTTTTGAATATTTTTTTCTGGCCAGTGTAACCGTGAGGATTATCAAGCCCAAGACAAACAAGTTGATCAAGATGGGACATACAGGCATGCCTGATTCTGGCACCAGAGGTCAAGAAAGCACATGTCAGGAGGATGGAAAGGCAGGTGGAGAGGAGCAAGTGATGGACTGGAAATGGACTCTTGATCTAGAAAACCAGTGACCATTTTGCTACTGCTGCTTGTCCTCCTTTTCTTCTTCCTCCTCCCCTCCTCTCCCTCCTCCCGCTTCTCCTCCATCCTCCCCTCTTTCTCCTCCTGCTCCTCCTCCTCTTCATCCTCCTTCATGTTCTTTTTCTGATAGTCCTGTGGATTGAGCTCAGGAAGATTATGCTTCTGAGCTCCAGCTTATTAAATTTTATTTTGAGACAGTCTCACTAAATTGCTCAGGCTGGCCCTGAACTTGAGATTCTCCTGCCTCAGTCTTCCCAGTACCTGGGATTATAGGCCTTCAACACCACGCCCAGCACCATGATTCTCCTTTAGGTGTAAAATGGAGACTTTATTATCCTTTTCATGAAACTTACTTGAGAATTGTACTACATTGCGTTTAATATTCCCGGGGGGCGAATTTACAGGAAAACCTGGCAGTGATCATTTTAAAACAGCCTTCCTGTTGCTGGAAATCATCACAGACATATTTAGATAAGAGAGCTCCAAGAGATATGGTAAACAACTTTTCAATGTGATATTTCTAAATCTAATGAGCAATTAGGGGGGGACTGATACAATCCATCAGGCTTCTCTAGCTCCAGACCCCATGGAGAGCTAAGATAATGGGTAGAATGGAATATTACTTAACCCCAGGGCTGAGGACAAAGGCTTAAGTGTTGGATTTGGAAGATGTATTAACTATTGCATAATAGGAGACAAGGGTTGTGACCAGATTTGTGCTTCGTTTCCTACTCTCTGTTCTAGAGGGTTTAATGACAGCTTGGTTTATGTCCAAATGCAGCAGACTATAGCAGTGGTAGGCTTTGGAGTCACCCTTCTAAGGCAAGAGGTGATGTCATTGACTAGAAGCAATTTCATTTGGAATGAGAGTTGTCAGACAAAATACAAAATTCCTGGTTAAATTTGAATGTAAGGTAAATACCAAAAAAATTGTTTTTAGTACAAATTTGTCCCAGACAACATTTAGGACATATGTACTCTAAAACATTATTTGTGATTCATCTAAATTCATTTGTGTGTCCTGTATCTTTATTTGATATATCTGGCAACTCCACTTGGCACTAAGTCTCATGACTGAGGAATTGCTTTTCTCTTTTCTTAGTGCAAAACAGGGTCTGGTCAAGAGTGACAGGAGAGTTAACTTCCAATGTTTGGTTTGATCCTGGAGAACTTTGATATGTAACAAGTTGTGGAGATGAGAAATTAAGTAAGAATTGACAGGTCTGAAGATACTCAGGATGCTTTTGCTTTAGTATCCACTTAAAAGCATTGTGGTGGGACATATGTAACAAAGTTTATCACTTTATTTTTTTTTCTCAGCCCAGGGCATTAAACCCAGGGGTGCTCTACCAGTGAGCTACATTCCTAGTCCTTTGTATTTTTATTTTTAGACAGTCTCACTGAGTTTCCCAGGTTTCCCGGGTTGTCCTCCTGCCTCAGTCTCTTGAGTAACTGAGATTACAGGCATGCATCGCCACACCTCCTTGCTCATTTTTAACTGCACAATTCATTGGCATTAAATGCACACATGCTGTTGTGCAATCAGCACTATCCGCTTTGAGAACTTTTTCACCTTCCCAAATTGAAGATTTGTACCAATTAAATAATAATTCCCCTTTCTCCCTTCCTCCTGGATCTCTAATAACCATCATTATTTTCTGTTTTTTTATATTTATTTATTTTGATACCATCACTATTTTCTATCTCTGTGAATTTGACTATACCAGGAGTATTGGTGTAATCATATGATATTGTCCTTTTGTATCTGACTTATTTCTCTTTGCATAATATCTTCAAGGTTCATGCAAGGGATTTTATTCCTTTTTGAGGATGAGTAATTCAGTTTGTCTATCCCTTCATCTGTCAACGGTCATTGGGTTGTGTCCTATTTTAGCTATTGTGAATCATGCTGCTATGACCTTTGGTGTATAAATATCATTGAAGCTCCTGTTTTCGATTTTTTTGAATACATGTCTAGAAGTGGAATTGCTGCATCACATGGTGAGTCTATGCTTAATTTTTTTGAGGAAACATCACCCTGCCTTTCATGGCAGCTGTATCATTTCACACCCCCACCAGCAATGCATAAGCATTCCAATATTTCCACCAACACTTATTTTCTATTTCCTTGATAATAGCCACTTGATGAGTGTGCATAGACATATTTTGAAAGGATGGTTTGTTGCTCATAGTTTAAATGAGAATAGTTCATTCTTTCTCTCTCTGGCACCGTAGAAGCTTTTGATATGGACATAAAATTATTTATTGCACTAGATATATCTGTAAGTTTAGGAAATGGATTTTCCAGCAGGGATTCTAAACTGGCTCTGAAAGTACCAAAACAAGAAGAGTTCTAGAAAAATTTCAAACAGTGACAGCACTGTTGGACTAAGCACATGCTCCCATTGAGTTTGTAGAACCCAGCCTGCCTTCCTTCAGGCAAGTTCTGGTTCGCCTGCAGAAACACGCATGGGCATGTTTTTGTAGTTAGACCTCATGGACCCACACAAGGGGGTCTGAATAGACCTTTGGAATCTGGACCTAATGTCGTTTCCTTCATATTAGTTCTTAAGATATTCTGGACTTTCAGTACTAATACTCAGGATGACAGAATTAGAGACAGTCATGAGCTGAATTCAAGTTTTGAGACAAAATTTGATTCTTCCCAAGTGTAATTATTAACCACCTTTCAGAAAATAGATGATGCTGTTCCTATGACAACAGAAGCCTGAAAATCAAAAAGCATTTAATAGCCTGGCATTTTTAGCTAGCTCTTCCCTGAGCCAACTTGCTGGTGGAGGGAACCAAGAACGAAGGCCAAATGTAGCCTCCCTGGGAGGAGGATTTTACTTTCCAGCTCCCTTTTCTCCCTTGTTCTTCAAAAGAAGTCAATCTGGTGCTGAGTTGCTTGTCTTCCAGGCCCTCCAGGCTCCTTTCCCAACATCCTGGTGTGTATGTGTTTCTATATCTATTCATCTGCTGCCTGTCTTACTCATCTCTATATAAATCTAAATTCACGTTTTTCATCGTTGTCAATGAATCATTCAAGGTATACTTTTAGTCAGAATTAATGCCATGGGAATAAAAAGGTTCTATTATTAAATGTCCCTTGAACAGTGCTTTTTTGTATTGCTTAGGCAGAAGTCACACTTTCATAGCTCTTCTTTCTTTATTTAAAACATATTTCTCACAAGTGAACACTTGAATCTGTTGGCTTCATCCTGATTGGTATTAATGGCGCTTCTCATTGTTTCTTTGCTTGTAAGTTGAACAATTTGAGCTGCCTGCTTGCAGGTTCTGCAGCTACAAATGCCATGTTATTTTTAGTACCCTCACTCCTACTGAATAAATTCAATCTTATTTACATTATGCATATGTGAGGTCGGACTCACAGTTTGCTTTCTGCTTTTTTTATTTTTTATTTATTTTTATTATTAAATTTTTTTATTTTTACAGACTTCATTTTGATTCATTGTACAATATGGGGTACAACTTTTCATTTCTATGGTTGTGCATGATGTATAGTCATATCATTCTTGTTAATCACACTTGCTTTCTGCTTTTGATGTCAAATGCGAACAGTGATATGAGCAACTGAATGTTCTGTATCCATGGACACAGTTCATTGATGAGTCAAATAGACTTAATAACAGAATTGATCAGATGTGTCAAGAAGGCAAGAGGCTAGTAGGCATTTGGTAAATACCCAGGAATAATTGTCAGCAGCATCAATTTTATCCAGAAATTAATTCTCCAGCATCTATGAGTTAAGCATGAATTTTTCTTGAGATCATGTATGCATCAAAGTTGATACATGCAAATGGAGTGCAGGTGAACTCCTTCTCTCCCTTCCCCTGCCCTCAGCAACACATACGCACTCCAGGAGCTCTCATGCCTGGCAAGTCTGCTTTTCAGTGTCAGGTTAGGAAGGAAAGCATGCAGTCATGACCTTGAGTTAGTTGAGGGATGAGAACATGCCATGAACCCCTTTCCCTCCACTAAACTCTCATGGTACTGACTCAAAGACAAGACTAAAGCTTTCAAATCAAATTCATTGCATTTAAAGAATGAAAATAAGTCTATCTTCATGGCTGCATGTGATTGAAAAGTTATGAATCATCCTGGTGTATCATTTTAGGAGCCTCTCGTCCAACAGGAGTTGGGGACTTGGTAGAGGATTGTTGGTCCCATTTGCTGGAAGTAGAATTACATCATGTTCAAATTTACAGAATCTAGACTCTTCACTGACCTTAGCTCCCTCCACCCTCCCTCACCTGAAAAACCTCTCAGTGGCCTATCTTGCCATTTTCTGTACTTGGTCCACTCTCCCTGAGGGACTAGCCATCATGCCTGAGGGACTACAGTCATGAGGATGCTGGAATTAGGCATTGAACATTGTTGATGAGATAACAGATCCCACGTGTGAAAAACAGCCTTCACTTGATTAAACTTGGCAGTCATGTGAGCCTTTCCTTTGGGAACTTGGTCTCCCCAAGCTGTGCTGGAGCAGAACTTATACACATTATCTGGAAAGCACAGATGATTCTGATTAACAGAGCGGTGACAAGGACACTGATCGGCTCCTAGACCAAGACAGGGCTGCTTATCACACTCCCCATTCCATCTGTCTTGGGTTAAAGCTGGTTTATTTTGGCTTTGCAATTCCTGATATGGTTTCTAACAGTGAGGTTTTTCAAAGTGCAAGATTTGAGTGCTTTTCAGCACGATATTCTTGATGATGATATGATTTTAAAAAAGAGAGAGGTAGGGTTATGTCCTCACTGCTTGCTGGAAGAAGCTTGTCCTTAAAGGAGAGAAGTGTGTAGGATAAGTGGAAGGAGCTGGGCAGAGGGTGGTGGTAGAGAACAGAGGGAGACATGTTGAAAACAGATCTGGATGGTGGCCAAGGTCGACATGCATGTGCTGCCCTGAGCAAGGGACCTCCACTGTACCCACTTAGTTTCACTGGCATATGGCTCAGAGGAAGTGTTCTCTAAATATGTGTGAAGTGAGTGGTGGGGGACGATGAAGAACACAGCCTTAGAGGACGATGTCAGACCGTGGGGGTTGGTGCCCTGAAGCATGGCTGGAAGAAGTCACTTGGAGCTCAGGCTTCCAGTCCTCAAAAACTCCTGGGACACAGACTCCAACCTCTAACACACTCACACTCAGCAGTGTGACATCAAGTAGAACTTTGCTCTCAAGGTAGAGCTGTAGGGAAGGGTCGAAGTGCAGAGTAGAGAGCAGATATTACAAAAAGACCAGGTTCCTGAAGCGAGGGTGATGGAAAATTGGTGAAAACAGCTTCCTTGTCTTTTATTAACCTGTTGTGCCCTCTCTGTCTCAGACACTGTGCTGGGCACTTTACACTTTATCTCCAGTCCTTCTGGAAGACCTCTGATGCCATGGTTCCTAACTCTCTGTTACTGACTTATGAGGAGGCTGTGGATCAGACTGATCATGTGACTTATGTGAGGTCACAGCCTGCTCAGCCTGGTGCCCAAACCTTTCCCCTCCACGTGCTATGTGGCTGCTTGGGCCTGTCCTCTGTACTCTGAGATGAGCCCGTAGAGTAGACCTGTTCCTTGTCCTGCTGCCTGAGACCCTTGATATTACTGCCACCAAGGCAGGAATCCCCCAGGTGCAGCGGGACCCAGAGCCCTGACTTCTTGCCAGTCTCCTCTGCACACTGAGCACTGGGGGTTGACAACACCCGGCCATGGCTGGGCTCAGAGGCCTGCTTCTCAAGGCACTGACTGCTGGCCACACACACACACACACACACACACACACACACTCATAGAACTTGAAAGCTTGATGGTAAAGTTGACCTGAACGAGAACTGCACCAAGACAATTTTGAAAAATAAGAAAAATTCACAAAGGGTGGAGACTCTTTCAGCTTAGGAGACAGAAAAAAAAAATACCATAAGGCTACAGAATGAAACAACATTGGTATATTTTTAGACAGCAATTGGTATTTGTCAAATATTTGTCAAAATTGACAACAAGCAGGAAAAACAATTGACAACAAGTAGGAATTTGAGAACTGCTAGGATACACGCGCTAGGGTGTTCACTGCAGCATTGTTCGTAATAGTTTTAAAGTGGAGGTGTTCAAATGCTCATCAATACTGTAGTGGTTAAATTATTGAGGATGTAATCATTCCATGGAATGATTAAAGGAATGAAGCAACCCCAAATGTGCTGACAAGAGAAGATCTGAAATATATTGGGAATGAGCAAATGATAAAAGCAAGTCACAGAAAAATATTGTGTGCTTGGGTTGTAAACACATGGGAAATGTTTGGAAGGAATACATACAAGCTACTTTTAGTAATTAACTTTATAGTTCAAGGAAAAGGCAAGAGGGAGTTTTTCACTTTCTACCTGATACACTTTAGCATGGTTTTACTCTTTCATAAAGAACATATTCATAGGCTGATGGTATATTTTTTTCTAAAAAAGCAATAACATGGGGAAAACCAGCAACTGGTGATTTAGGAAATAAGGGGGACAGATGAATTAAAGATTATTTCAGGTTTCATCTTGCAGGTGAATTGACATGAAACTTGATGGGTTAGGGGAACCCACTGCCATCATTTGCATGGGCCACTCATTTGAGGGCAGATGGTCTCTGAGGTTTTTGTGGTCAAAGAGACTATAGAACCCTAAAATGTTTTGGGACCTGTCAAGAAATATATTCATTGTGGTCAAATTAAATGTGATCTTAGTGGCCATTATCAAAGAAGTATTAGTATGTTGCATAAAGGAAAAAGAAAAGCAATAGGCTGAAATTGCAGAAAGCTCTTGCAGAAGAAGCAAGGAATTTAGTACCCACTGGGGAAGTACCAGAAGACAGTGCAACAGTGGAGATGGGGACGAAGAGAGTTACCTGCAACAGAGCACTCCCATCAAGCAGAAAAATGGGCTCACTGACTTAGTTTTTTAGATTAATATATGACCTAGTTGACATGTAAAACATAAGAGCATTGCAGAGAGAAGAAGCCTAAGAAGGAATACCTCCCCTTCACCCCTGCATCTAATTCTTTTCTCCTTCCCATCAATCACTATGTGAAAGTTGGTGTACATGTTTCTAGATAGCATCTTGAGCTCTCACATGTGTACACAAACACACAGAAGCACACACATGCAGTGACACATGCTAAATTTAAAAAATATATAAGTGGGACTTTACAATTATATTATAGTTGTGGACCTTAGCAGAGGGCTGCCCACCAAGAGTTGGCTGACCTCCTTTTGGGCTCTTCTCAGTATTTCTTTATGGAACATTCTGCAGGTACTATGGAGAGGAGAACTTAAACCTAAGTCTTCTGATATTTTTACCAGAACACCTCGAGAGAGGGGATGGAGGGGGAATGGAAATGTCAATAAAGGGATAGATATTGATGTGCATTTAGTAGAAATGGGATCGAAGGTCTTCTGATTTGCATAATAGGCAGTAGAGTGAGTATAAGAATTGGGGCCCTGAAATACAGATTTGAATATGGGCTTTCACACTCACTGTAAGAATGTGGGAAGATGACCTACGTGTTTAAAACCTCGGTTGCCTCTTTTATGAATTCAGAGCATAACGATGCCCACCTTACAGGGTGGTTCTAGAACTAAATGCGCAATGCTCGCAGCGCCTACCACATCACAAGGCAGATTGACTGCTCACTGAAGGCAGCAGCTGCTCTTATTTTGGACCTCCATTTTATTTCTGTTTCAGGTCACTTTTGGACACCTATAATCCTCTTCTAGGCCTTCTGAAAATTGCTTTTCCAAAGACTTGGCTTGCTTGCCTTTATTTCTGATCCAAAACTTACGCATACATTTTCTATTTTCAATCCATCATCTCCGCTTCAATGTGCCAAGCCTCCTACATGGTATTTTGGAAATGAACCAAAAACAGCCCCAAAATCGCACACAGCTTCTTGGGCTCTCCTTATATTGAGTTATGACTGATCATTTATTTTTTGCTTTTTCTTTGGTTTGTTTTTAACAAGTTGATTTCTTGGTTGACTCTCTGAACTGACCTTTGGCTTTTGATGTCAAGGGCTGAAGAGTCTCCTTGTTTTTGGACTTGTAACAATTTGGCTTTTATGAGGTCAAGTTGCTAGCCAACTCTCAACTCTATCAGCCCATGTAGGATTGCTATGTATTAACTTGGTGTTAGATTGGAGTATATCTTTGTTTACATACAAGTATTTGTTGTTTATCTATTCACTTAATAAATTTTTGCTAGCATTACTGTGTGTGAAGAATTTTACCATGTTCCGGGTAAATAAGTAGAAATGGTCCCTCCTTCCATGAAAATAGAGAGTCCAGCAGGGACTATGCACATGAAGTGATGGGTTACTAGTGTGATAGTGCTCTTCAGGGCACTGCATGAGGGACCTGGGAGGGCCTCCTTGAGGGAAGACACAGTGACATGAGATCTGAAACAGAAATGAGTCAAGTGGGGAGCAGGACAGAAGCACATGATATTCAAAGTGGACTTGGAGAAGTCTTGGAGCACGTGAGCAGCTGAAATAAAGCTGGTGATCAGGGTGGAGAGAGTGAGGGTGCTGAGAGCTAAAATGGGACTGGAGCCATAAGGAGGATTTATTTCTTCCAGGAGTTTCTTTGACTGGTTTCTGATGACAAGTGGTTACGAAGTCTAGACTGTTACTCTGCTTAGCCATGATGAGAGTATGTTTGGACCTCATCGAACCAGAGCCATATTTTATTGCTCTTTGGTGATTAATGAAATCTTGTCTCTGTTCAAGCAACCAGAGTCTCTGCATGACATATTTTAATTCAAGTCAAGAAGACAAAAGTGCAAAGACTTGTGATGACTGTCACCTTACATGTAAATGGAATGAACGTCTTCCTGTTGTTTTAAACTTCTCTACTCTTCTTTGTTAGTCTTTCTCTTTCATCTGTCTCTTCCACTTTGTTTAAATGTCAGACAGAGCAAACAAAGCAAATCCAAAATAAAACAGCAACAGACACAGCTGCAAAGCTAGGATGCTCCTGGTAACCTGTACGCCTCAGAGGTTAAGTTTTCCCTGCACTTGCCACCACCTATAGCACCAGCAAAGGGATAGACAAAGTCGGTCTCCAAGGCCCAACTTCCCATGCACACAGAGCAAGACACTACATAACAAGGAATTCTAGTCTTACTTTATGTAGAATTTAGAAACTTATCTTCATTAACTAATCCCCCTGAAATTTCAGAATAATATGGATTGAGAGAAGCAATAAATATAAATATAGTTATAGAAATAAAATACTATATAGACTATCCAATATAAAATTTTATTTTTAATTGATTCTTAATAGTACCTAAAAAATATCACCTACAATTCTATTTTGTCTTACTCAAAAAACAGAACAATTTCTTCCTTAGAAAGAAAGTTACCTGTTCAATTTCCCAACCCCATTCTTCTTAAGGAATCATTATTTATTCCTTTTCAAGCCCAGATTCTCAGTGGATTCTCCAGTATGTGCACAGCTCTCCTGACAGATATTTTGAGAACTTGAAATCATAAATGAGTTGTGAGAATCCATATGAGCTTCTTTCCTAGCCACAGTAGAAAAGACTAAATAATGCCCCAATATCACTGTTCGTTTAACTATTGAGAGCCCTGCGCATCTAACTTTTCTTTTTTCTGTAGTCTAGAGGATTCTCATGAAAATCTATTTTGAGATAATATCAAGAAATATAAGATGCACAAAAAAGAGCCAGACTAAGATGAAATGGGTCATTTGTCATATTTATGGGTTTATTTACCTAATATTCATTCCTTTTTGGAGTCGATGGGGCTCAGGTAGCCACAGCTTGGAGGATTTATGCAATGATAAAAAAACTTCAGCCAGATGCAGTGGCAGATGCCTGGAATCCTGCCTACTTGGGAGGTTGAAGCAGGAGATTGCAAGTTCAAGGCCAGCCTGGGCAACTTAGCAAGAACTTGTTTCAAAATAAAATAAAATAGAAAAAAAAAAAAAGGAAGAAAAAAATGCTCAGTAAAGAAGTGAATTTTACTAAGGGAAAGATTGCCAAAACAGCATATTCTTGGCAGTACTGAAAAGTGTTCTTGGGGGACAGAGAGGAGTGTTGAGATAAGTGTGAATGAAGACGAGTGGGAAGAGAACCAAGCAGATAGGAACATGTTCACGAAGAGCTAGCTGGATTTTGATGAGGGAACAGAGGAGAGTTTGAAATAAGGCCTGAGAAAACCTTGAACAGGAAAACTGGCTAGAAAGAAAGCCAACTTCGGTTGAACTTCAAGTGGACCAGAGGAACAGAAGGTGTGAGAAGCAGTTTGATTGAAGAGTTGCTGGTGTGCTGGGGGCTGATAAAGGGTAGGTAGTGTGGAGAGGAAGGGCCTCAGCAGGAGGCTAGAAATGGTTCCTAATCAATATTGACTAGTGGGAATTTTTTAAAGCATGGGTGCCATGGTGATAGGACAAGGGGAGGAGAAAGTATATGGTCACTTCATCATCTTTTCACACTGTTGGATTTTATGAGAAGTAATATTTTGCTAGTTAAATGAAGGGCTTGTGCATGGGTACAGTAGTACCTACAGGGCATCCTCATCTCAGGCTCAAATATCCAGATTCTCATGATGACCTCCCTTGGCCACCCTTGGCCCCATTCTTTTCAGAATGCTATGGGACAGGGATTCCAGAGTGCCAGCGTGCAGTGTCAGGCCCTCCTCTGCTGCAGGCTTTACTATTGTCCTTGCAGCTAACCAGAAGGCTTCCTACAGGCAAGGAGTTAAACTCATGTCCAGTGGGTACAGAGACAGCCTCATGATCCACAGGAACCAATACCTCTTGAACAATTCCCACCAGGTGTTTATGATTCATTCCTAGTTCTGCCCCGTCCAGAAGCATGCCAGTGATCAGGAGCCATTTTCACCAGTAGTAGAACAGTTGACAACAAAATCAACACCATTTTTATCAGGTTAACCAAGGGAGAAAGTTAACTGGAGGTCAAATTCTCAAGTAGAAAGAAAAATGGTTTGTAAATCTTTACCTCCAGATATCAAGAAAGGCTCTTTTATGTGTGAGGCTGGAAGGCTGCTTACTGTATCTCACTGTAGCACCCCTCCCCCACCATCTTGGAGATCAGTCGTTATCTGCGGAATGTACATGGCTGATGTGATGGGAGGGGAAAATGTGAGTTCTCTGAAATTGAAGAGCTGAGACTGGCTAGTCGAAATGGTCCAAACTGTGCTTCAGACTCCCTAAAGGGCTGAGTCCCACCTCATGCTCCTTGGTTAGCATGGGGAGTGACTGTGAGGCGGGTGCTCACTTCCCTTTGGTAGTGGAAGCGCAAAGTGAAATCTACCAACAACATCACCTCCTCTCGTGTATTTCAATAATGGCAAAATTCAAAAAAATGAAGGTACATATTGTTATGGGGCACAACTTAATAACAAACCGTTCACCACTGAGAAGTCCAAATTTGAGAGTCTTTATTAAGCCGACTGGCTGACTGTCTCACACGATGCCCCAAAAATGGCTATCGGGAGAACAGCACCAATCACAGGGTTGCAGGGGTTCTTATACCCAAAATCAAAAGTGTCTGTTGCTCTGATTCAAAATTACAAACTTTCATCATGAAATCATCAGTAGAGGGGGAAGAGGGTCAAAATGACCCTTATCTAGGTACAAACTAAAGAATGGTTACTAATGGTTACTAACATAGGAATCAAAAGAGAACAATTTTTCATCATATAAGAATCGCCATTTTACATTGTTAAACATGTCATGCTAAGTGACTAATGATGGGTACAGAGGCAGGGTGTTCCCATGGGAGAAGCTAAGCAACTGTTGATGGGTACAGAGGTGGGACGTTCCCATGGGAGAAGCATTTCCTACATAACATGGAGTCTTAGAACAAAATGGAGTCTGTTTAGTCATTTCCCATATAGCCTGGCCTGTAACATTTCCATGGAGCCAAATCTGCCAAATCTTTAATATATCTGCTGTCACATATATTAAAGAAGTGTTATGGCTTTAATATACAATTTCCACTATCTTTTCTTTTCCTCTTTATTTAAAAAAATGTTCTAATTGGTAGTACATGACAACACGATGCATTTCTACTCATTGTACACAAATGGAGCACAGCTTTTCATTTCTCTGGTTGTACACAATGCAGTCACACCATTTGTGCAATCACACCTGTATAGGATAATAATGTCTGTCTCATTCCACCATGTTTCCTACCCCCATACTCCCTCCTCTTCCCTTACTCCCCTCTGCCCAATCTAAAGTTCCTCCATTCTTCCTTCCTCCCCCAATATGGATCATTGTTCACATATCAGAGAAAATATTTGGCCTTTGGTTTTTTTGAGGTTGGCTTATTTTGTTTAGCATGATATTCTCCAACTTTATCCATTTACCGGCAAATTCCATAATGTCATTCTTCTTTAAGATCGAGTAATATTACATTGTGCATCTCACTCCAGTCAGAATGGCAATTATCAAGAATGCAAGCAACAATAAGTATTGGTGAGGATTTTTTGGGGAAAAGTACACTCATACATTACTGGTAGGACTGCAAATTGGTGCAACCACTATGGAAAGTAGTATGGAGATTCCTCAGAAAACTTGAAATGGAACCACTATTTGACCCAGCTATGCCACTCCTCAGTCTATACCCAAAGGACTTAAAATCAGCATACTACGGTGAAGTAGCCACATCAATGTTTATAGCAACTCAATTCACAATAGCTGAACTACAGAACCAGCCTAGGTACTCTTCAATAGATGAATGGATAAAGCAATTGTGGTACATATACACAATTTCCACTATCTAAAATGAATGTCTCTATCTTTTTTGCTCTGTCAAGCAATGCTTTGAGAATCTCCATGTCCAGATAGTTACTGTTCAAGACATCAAGGACAGAGAGTTTTTGAAGAAGGCCAAGTTCTGTGTACAGGTTGATTCTTACCAGGTTCATTTCTGTTGAACTTCTGTTTTAGGTTGAGCTGTTCTATTGTTGTTGCGATTTCCACTCCCTTGCTCTCTGCTCCAGAGCCTCTTTACAGCCAACCTTGTCTGCAGGGCTTCCCTGTCATCCTTTCCTTTGTTCTCCTGGCATTGGTTGCACAATCAGCAGCTGAAGGTACAATGACAATCATATTCTGAGACTTATGGATTATTGGGAGATAGACATACTAGGTCCAGGAGGGAGAGCAAGCAACAGGTCATGTTCATATTTCTATGTCCATGACAGATGTTTGGTGATCTGCTAGGAGGATAACTGATTAAGATGGGGGAGTCAACCCAGAGCATTTTCCCTCTGCCTGGTTGTCACACATAGCCATGTGGGTTATGCACAGCACAATTCCAGGGACATGTTCACACAGACTACAGTGAAATTGGGCCGTCTGGAGTTGTACAACACAACAGCTGGGCTCTCCCAGAAGTAGACTTTGAGATAAAATTACCAGCAACTTATTTGGAAAGTATAGAAAGCACCACTGGGGAAGTAGGGAATGATATGGGGGGAGGACAGCTAACTTAGTCATGTTCTCAGCCAGCTACCACAGCAGGTAACTGGAGCTTAGTCCTTGGAGAGCTATGGAAAATGGTGCAAACCTGGAATGATCCCATTTGAGGGAGAAGGGAGTTGGGGCATATCTATGCAAATGCATTAGAGCCATTGGTCCAGGGATGCTTCCAGAAGGTGCTATTTCCCAGCCTCTCTGGCCTGCTGCTTACGGGCAAGGCAAACTTCTGCAGAGAATAAAATCACTGAGTTAAGAGGTGCAGACTGAGCACTGGGAGGTCATTGGACATAGTGATCCCAGGAACACAGACAGGGCAAGGGCAATGTCTGCTGAGGCCGCCTGCATTTCATACCTGGGAATGATGTGGCAAGGCAACACTCCTTTTCTTTCACAAAGAACATCCACCCCACCTGTTTCCCACCTCACCCCCCCAAAACCCCAGGGGATTTTAATTGAAAAACAAGGATAAAATTCAAGGAACAAATTTTTGTTGTTTTTAATTAATGCATTATAGTTATGCATAATGGTGGGGTTCATTCTGACATAATTGTACATGCATGGAATTATTTCCTCAGTTTCAATCCCCAGAACATTCTTCTCCCTCCCCCTGAAGAATGAAATCGACCAAATGATGCTGTGTGCATGTATTTGTGTACTACAGTGAGCCCAGTGGATTTGGTTCACTGTAAAGAACCAATTAAAAACAATAAATAAGGCCAAGGAAGACCAGTGGAGTCAAGGAGTGGGGGCAGAGGGAGGGATGAAACTCTTAATCTGGTGTAGAAGAAGTCCCACAACAGAGTGGCTTGGAGCTCTTGGGAGACCTCCTGCCTGGATTTAAACCCTGACTCTGCCTCTTGTGTAGGTTAGCTGTGTATTTAGTCAAATTCTGTAACGTCCTTGTGCTTCATTTGCAGAATTAAGGCAACAAGGGTTGTTAGGAGGATTAAATGTGAGGATATAAATGAAATACAGAGACACTACAGATGGTTAGAATCACAGGTGAGTAAGCAAGAGTTTTACCTTTCCAGAGTTTAAGTTTAATGAGGATGATAGTTGAGTAAACAGAGCATCTTAATTTTTTTAATTTTTAAAATTTGTTTTAATTAGTTATACAAGACTGTAGGATGCAGTTTGATACATCATATATAATGGAGTATAATTTCTCATTCTTCTGGTCGTGCATGATATAGAATCCCACCAGTTGTATAGTTATATATGTATACAGGATAATAATGTCTGATTCATTCTGCTATTCTTCCTACCCCCCATCCCCTTCCCCTCCCTTCACTCCCCTCTACCTAATCTGAAGTAACTCTATTCTTCCCTAGCCAACCCCCAACCATTGTGAATTAGTATCCACATATCAGAGAAAACATTTGGCTTTTGGTTTTTTGGGATTGGCTTATTTCATTTAGCATGATATTCTCCCACTCTACCCATTTACCAGCAAATGCCGTAATTTCATTGTTTTTATAAGGCTGAGTAATGTTCCATCATATGAGAGATATATAAATCAATCACATTTTTTTAATCCAGTCATCTGTTGAAGGACACAGGTTGGTTCCATAGCTTGGCTATTGTGAATTGAGCTGCTATAAACATTGATGTGGCTGCATCGCTGTAATATGCTGATTTTAAGTCCTTTGGGTATAAACCGAGAAGTTTAATATGATGAAATTGAAGATGGGGGCAGGCACAAAGGGTTTGGGAACACAGAGAAGGTGCCTTTGCATGCTGGAGGAATCTGAAGGGCTTCCTGAGACAGATGATCACTAAACTCGCAGACAGGAGGCTGGGTAGGGAATGATCTGCCTAGCACAGGGACCTGTGCTCCGGGTGACGGCGTGTGTACCTCACCTGCCTTTGAGTTTGGTAAGATGGAGTGAGAGAGGAGTGAATGTAGGTAATTTCATCCAAACTTTTCCTCTTCCAGGCTAAGGAGTTGGGTGTGTTGGGAAATCGGGATGGGGTGGTGGGATGGTGTGGGCAGGGTCTTAGCTCTCACCGTCCGACTTGACCCTGCCTGTAATAAGCTGCAGGACTTCAGGCAAGTCCTTCACCCTCTCTGAGCCTTCAGCTCCACATCTGAGCAACATAGAACTTCAGATCTTGGGGTCGTGAGAAGCATTTACGGCTCTGTCTTCAGAAGCTTGGGTTTTGTGGGTTGAGCATACAGCTGGTTATGCAGCTACCGTAGACCACAATTTAGAGAGATTTAAAAAGTGTTGGAAGGGTCTGTTCCCCTCTCAGGCTTCCTGTCTGGAGTTCTCAGTTCTTTGCCAAATTTCTCCCAATTCCTTGGTGCAGAGGCCTGGCCTTGGAGTGGGCTGGCCCTCAGAACCTGACTTTTGGGGGCATGTTCTCCTGCTCAGGGCTGCTGGGGTGGTCTTGTTCACCTGTTTGCATCAGTACCTGCTGGGATCTGGCAGGCAGGATGCTGCTCAGACTGAGATGGAAGACGATGATGAGGGTGTATTGGTGCAGGGAAGGACCATGCTTTCTGCACCTGGGGTCTCAGATGAAACCCCAAGGCATGATTTGGTATCAGAACAAGGCTTTCAAAACTAGGGAGACAGCACAGCCTCCAAGGATGTATCTCTCAGCTCCATAGTTTCTTTCCACGGGCATTACTTCTTAGGGAAGCTTGACATTTAAGAAGCTGGATCATTCAGTTTAGAGGAGGATATTGGTATAGTTGCTTTTCTACCCAAGAGTACTTGGAAGAATGATTCTCCACATCAATAAATCAATCAAATGACTGTGTCAAGTCCTACAGAAGTCAGTGGGTTTTCCAACCACTTCTGGTTTTTACAGTCATTTGCCATTGAGCCTACTCAGATCATTTCTTTTTCCAGTCATGTATCTTCCTCATGTAGTAGAGAGGAGTCAGACTACTTTTCAGATAAGGCTTACTTATTTGTTAAGGTTAGGTTCAGTTGTTAGTAACATCAAAATAACAGCAGCTTAAAGAAGATGGGAATTTTCTTTCATCTCTCTTTTGTATTTCATGTTAATGTCAGGTGTAGACAGCCCAGGATGGCATGGCCACTTTCTACAGCAGAGTCTGCAGATATCCCAGCTCCTTCTACCTTGTTGCTCTACTCTAGATGACCTTCATGGTCACCTTGTGGTACAAGATGGCTGCTCCTATTCCTGCCATCATGCCTATATTCTTGCCAATAATAATAAGAAGGAGGGTCTTAGAGCTCCCACAGGCTCTGCCTGGATACTATAGATTTGTCTTTCTAAGAAATACCCTTGGATAAAACTTAATAGAATGCTCCTGCCTAGCTAGAAAGGGAACTGGGAAATGTCTAGTTGAGGCTTCTAGTATTAATCAAGGAAGAGAGAGAATATATTATGGGACAACTGTTAAATTAATCAATAACCAGATTTGACTCTTTTTTTTTTTTTTGCGGTGCTGGGGATTGAACCCAGCGCCTTGTGCTTGCAAGGCAAGCACTTTACCAACTGAGTTATATCCCCAGCCCTTGACTCTTTTCAGTAGTGTGTGATCTTGGATACAGAATAAGGATGTTTTGAGCCTCATTTTTCTTATGTGGAAAATCACTACAATGATATTTACCTCACTGAGTTTTGGCAAGGACAATACAAAAATTAAGTAAGTACCATTTATGGAAATACTATGTACACCAGAAAGCACCATAAAACATTATTAGACAATCATTAGTTTTCACCCTTTCTTAATTTCTGTTATTATGAAAAGGGACAAAGGAAGGAGAACAGGATGTATAGTTTGAATGAGAGACAAGTTAACTTTTAAAGATAGAAGCTGATCTAGGGGCAAATATGGGGTTTCACCTTATGAAGAAGAATCTCAAAGGTAAATGTTCCAATGTGATTTTCCCAATTACAGTTGGAAGGATGATTATTCTAGTATAAAGGATTTTCCTTTGACATTTCAGCATAACTAGCCTGGGCTCAGACTCATATCAGGAAAGGCACTCATAACTAACAAATGGTAAAGAAATCTTCAAAGAGTTTTTACATCAGAGAGGCTGATTATTTGAGTTGAGGGAGTTGAGGGAGAGTGTCTTAAAATAGTCCAAATCCATTTGCCTATTTTGCCCAATATGGAAATACTTTATAACATATGATAGTTGCTCTGGGAAAAGAATTAGTATTTTTTCTCTTGATTTTAATGGGACCTGATGTAATAGGAATGGACTGCAGTAAATATTGCATATAATTATTTATTAGACTTATAAAAACCTTCTATTGCAGAGGCCTCTGGGCATATGGACAAAGGTGGAAGATTAGGCAGTAAATAAAACCAGACACAGCAAACACAATTGTGAGGTCATTCTATTAATGGTCCCAGTGGAAATATTGGCTATCCATGCAGTTGGAAGTAAACAAACCCTCTGAGTAGAAAAATGACCTGATTCAGAGACAATGTCCCTTTTTTTGCGGTGGGGGGAGGGTGTTGATCTATACCATTGTTGAGAACCATACTTTGTTGGTGGAGGAGATATCTATATGTCTTTGTGTCCATAGTGTATGGGGTTCCACCATATTGGTTGTTGAGATCATAGTATGGCTCACAGATGGGCTGACTCCATAGCCCCTTGAGGGGGAGCTGGGAAATCTTTTTTCCTAGGTCATCATATTCCTAGATCGCCTAGTTAAAAGTTGAGGGTTCTGTTTGACACACAGTGACCTCCTTTCACTTCGAAGGAAGTGCACATGGTCTTGTGATTTTTCTTGTCATATAGACGGAGACATACTAACAAAGAAATACTTAAAATGAACGCTGAAACAGGTATATTTGGATATAAATGCAGATTCTGTCAATTAATACCTAGATATTACTTACTTTTCTGAATTCTGCAGCATTATTTTGAAGGCAATATGAAAGCAGTTAGCATATGGGAGAGACTCAATAAATGCCCTTAAATGCTAACGGAGGTATATCATAGGGACGAAGGTCAAATTCAGATAATTTACAGATCTTTCTTTTTTCCCACTGAAGGAAATAGGAGCTTATACTAAGCATGATAATGTTCGAAAGGTTTGAACTTTGAAGGCAAAATCTTTTCTATTTGTTGAACTCCTTCCAAGTCAGTTCAAAAGGTAGGTTTATGAAGCAAAGCAGCCTCTATGGAAGAAGATTATCCTTCTGACCTGATTTCTGCACTTCCCCTAATCTATTTCATCTTCTGTTTTGGATATTTATATAGAATTCCAGAATGGAATGGACTTGATAGGTTGTCTAGAAATGTTTTGTCTTTAGGCAGAACTTCAAGCAAATCAGGTTAAAGAGTTGAGTACAACCTTTTGCTTAACCTCACTTTTTCCCAGTGAGGTGCCCAGACACCACTGTGTGTCCAGGAAATTCACGCTAATTTGTTGTGGTCATCATTCCACTCAGGGAACCACCTGCTCTGTAATCTCAGCCCTTATGGCATAATTTAGACCATTTAAAAGTGCTCTTCTCCGGGAGACAATGAGAGAAGAAGAAGAAGAGGATCAGGGAAGAGGGATGAAGAGGGCAAGGGGGACGCTGTGGGGGTGGAAATGATCAAAATGTTATATGCATGTATAAATGTGCCGCAAGGAAGCCCATTATTCTGCATAATTAATGCACACTAGTAAAAATGTTCTTATTCCACACACAGTTATTGGAAACCTATTATGTTGCTGACTCTGAGACATATATTTGATTTTAATAGGACCAAAATATCACTGGCATTCCATTTTAAATAAGATCCTTCTTATATTTGAAAAAAATCCATTTTTTCTTATAATTGTTAGCACATGTTAATGTTACAGAATAAAGGGTTTCATTGTGACCATTTTATACATGCATATAATGCACTTTGATCATGTCCATCCTCCCTATGACCTTCTCTTACTTCCCTCCCTTGGTCCCTTTCTCCTTTCTTACTAGTACCCCGACTACTTTCATGTCATTAAAAAATTTTTTTTGAGTCTAGATTCCATATGAGAGAAAACATCTATACTATCTATTTCTCTGAGTCTGGCTTATTTCATTTAATGTGATCCCCAGTTCCCTCCACATCCCTGCAAATGACATGATTTTGTTCTTTAAAACTGATTAGTAGTGTCTGTGTGTGTGTGTGTGTGTGTGTATGTGTGTGTGTGTGTGTGAAGAGTCAAGAATACAACCTCTTATTTGACCTCACTTGTTCCTCAGTTTGTCCATCTCTCTCTCTCTCTCACACACACACATAACATTTTCTTTATCCATTCATCCATTAATGGGCATCTAGGCTGATTCCATATCTTTAATATTGTGAATAGCACCATGATACACAAGGGTATGTAGGCATCTCTGTTGTATGATGACTTCATTTCCTTGAAGAAAATTCCTTATTTTCAATCTTAACTATTCTCCACTTACAATTTTTGGAATCAATAGTTTTGGTCTTCATAGCTAGATATTTAATCAAAACTGAATGCTGCTAATTTCTGTCTCTCTCTCTTTGTAGGAACAAAAACCACCAATTTTTTGAACTTAGAAAATTTATCAGTTTTTATATTCCAGGCCAACAAACGTCCCATAAAGAAACCAGATTGTTTTCTATGGAAATTATTTTATAGCATCAAAATTTAAATGGAAAAAGCCTGAAACAAGAAGCTATAATTCACTCAGGAAATTCAGATAATGCATAAAATACAACAGCTTGATTGAGTTAGTCCTTTGTTAGTCAATTCTCTACTCATATAAAACATGAAATGAAAAATTTTTTCGTCAAGTAGTTAGAAACAAAACTTTAAAATTTTTAAAGTCTCCTGATTATTGCTTTTTTTTTTTCTCATGTCACTGGAAGTAAGACTTTGAAGGAAGTATTTTTAAAAATGTTACCTAAAACTGTTCGCATCAACATCTTCAGGGTAGACAGCAACTCACCAGCTTGCTTGTGTAACTGTCCCCCCAACCCTTCCCAGGGTTTCAGGCAGCAGACTTCAATGCAAATTTAATGCTACACTATCATGATATAGAAGGATTAAAACTTTTGTTTAAAGTTTCTGAGACCATTAATAACACAATTTTATTTGTCTCAATGGTATAACCAAAGATTCAAAATATACATTTGTAGAGACCTCTGTAACTGATAAAGTGTCTTCATCTCCTGAGGTCATGAATGTATGAAAAGGTCAGGGACATCTAGGTTGGTTCCACAATCTATCTATTGTGAATTGAGCTGCTATAAACATTGATGTGGCTGCGTCACATTTGCAGGTAAATGGGTGGAGTTGGAGAATATCATGTTAAGTGAATAAGCCAATCCCAAAGAAACAAAGGCCAAATGATTTCTCTGATAAGTGGTTGATGAGACATAACGGGGGTGGGAGGAGGTAAGGGAAGAATAGAAGAAGGATGGATTGTGTAGATGAAAATGAGGGGTGGGGAGGGGGTGAGGAAGGAAAGATAATAGAATGAGACAAACATTGTTTCCCTATCTATGTGTAAGAATATGCAAATGATATGATTTTACCAGAAAAAGAATAGTTGTACTCCATTTGTGTACAATGAATCAAAGTAAATAAATAAATAAATAAGCAAGCAAACAAACAAATAAAAAAGAAAAAGTCAGGGCGATTTTCTTTCTTTTCCCGATCAGGAAAATGGAAGCTCAGAGGCTGAGGACCTTATCCAGGTTCACATAAAGAGAATGGCTGAGCCGTGTTCATAATTAGGTTTCCTGGGTCTCAGATTCATGCTGATAGCTTTTTGTGTTCAAGTCACGAAGCCTCTATTTCAGGAGGTCCATGGGGACCTTCAAGTCATTTCCCTTAAGATCAACCGTAGCCTTTGGCATCTCTCTGGCCAACCTTTTTTTCTTGTGCTTGTGTTGCTTATCACAAGGTCCTGTGTTTCTATTGCTCCTTTCTCTGAGAAAATCCAGGCACATTCCAGACACTGAGGTCTAATCAGCTCTGATAGCATGGAAGCGGGAGGGGAGTACCGTGGGACCTCTTGGCACTTTCCCAGTGGCTGTGGGGTAACCTGGTGTTCCTGGAGGGAGTGCGAGCTTCAGGGACCTGCCATTGCCAGGATGCTGGACACTTGATTGGTTTTCCCTTCTCCTTCACATGGTGCTTGTGTGTCTCCTGCTGCTCATCCCTTGGCTGTCATCCCTTTGGTGCCAAACTTCTCCAAAGAGGATGGTGCACTTGTTATTTCTAAATCTTCTACTCTTATCCTTAACTTGTCAACCTGACATTAACCCCGACCTTCCCTCTAGATTGTTTTCTATAAAGGTCATTGCTGATATCGAGATCCTATGTTTTCCCAGGCATTGTTCTTCTTGACCAGAACTTGAATGACCTCTTGTTCTCCAAACTTTCTCTTTCACTGCCCTGCCTTGGTTCTTCTTCTAGCTCTCCTCACAGTTTTCTTTAGGCGTCTGCTGGATCCATTTTGCTCTTCTGTTCCAACCCACAGTTCTCTTAGCTCTCCTGACTTCTTCCTCTTAGCAAACACTTGTTTCTGTGGCTTCATCTCCAACCTCCATTCTGAATGATCCCAGCTCCATGCTCTTTTTGCTCAGCTTCAGCCTCAAATCTCCAGATGCCTTCTGGACAGTTCCACTGGGTGCCCTGTCACTTCCTTAAACTTATATCTAAATTTAGAGTCTCCTGATTTCTCTCAGACTTCTTTATTTTTGTTGACATCATTTCTTTATTCAATGTTTTTTATTATTTTGAGTTTCTCATTTTTCTTCCCCAGAACATGGCATTGAAACATTACTTTCTCTCATCTTCCTTCCCTCGTCATAGGTGAGACCACTCCTATTGGAACTTTCTTTGGATTCTACCAACTACCATGCCATCTTCCATGTAGTCTCCCCTAGTTACCTTCCACTTTCAGTTGATATGCTTTATGTCTATGCTTTGGGCTATTGCCTTCCTTTGTATTTGTTCCAATTTAAAAATGAGAGGGTTACAATATAACTCAACTAGAATCAAGTTTGCTGTCCCAAACTTGGATAGAACCATTGTTTGACCCAGTTATCCCACTCCTCAGCATATACCCAGAGGACTTAAAATCAGCATACTACAGAGAAGCAGCCACATCAATGTTTATAGCAACTCAATTCACAATATCTAAATTATTAAAACAACCTAGGTGCCCTTCAACAGATAAATAGATAAAGAAGCTGTGGCATATATACACAATGGAATGTTATTCAGTCATAAAGAAGAATGAAATTATGACATTTGCCAGTAAATGGATGAAATTGGAGACTATCATGCTAAGTAAATTAAACCAATCCCCCCAAAACAAAGGCCAAATATTCTCTGTGATATGTGGATGCTAACACACAATAAAGGGTGAGGGAAAGGGAAGAGGTTCACTGGATTAGACAAAGGGGAATGAAGGGAAGGGAAGGGAGATTGGAGTAGGAAAGAGAGTAGAATGAATTGGACATAACTTTCCTGTGTTCATATACGAATGCATGACCAGTGAAAGTCCACATCATGTACAACCACAAGAATGGGAAGTTATACTCTGTGCATGTATCATATGTCATAATACACTCTATTGTCTTGTAGATCTAAAAACAACAACTAAAAAATTCAAAAAGAGGTTTGTTTCCCCTTGGAAATTATAGATTCACACACATTTTAATAGGGTCTTAGCTTCCTGACGCCCTTCCCTAACTTGGGGTAGAAGCAGGAGGCAAGGGAAACAGAGTCACTTTATAGTCTTTCCTTTATAGTATAGGTTGTTTTATTTCTTTATTTCTTTTTTTTGGGGGGATGATTCTTCTGGCTAGAGGAACTGCCTTCTAAAATGCAGTTTGATAAATGCTGTCTCCAGGATTGTGGTCATTTTGTATTAGAAATGAATGTATGCACTTTGCAGCCTCCCAGGCATGGCTTACTAAATTCTTTATTGTTTTTCCACTTTGGGGAGAGATAAGGCATTAACACTTCTTATTGATTTTGGAGCCGTTTCTGTAATGTAAACAACACCTATCTGAGAAAATTTGTCCTAATCACAGAAAAATGTGATCATGTGGGAATTTGCAAAGCTGTAGGTCTGTGGAAGATTTTCTTATTATTCAGGCCTCTGTGCAACCAGTCATCTCAATGGAAAATATACAGTGTAGAAGCAGGATATTGGAATTCCTTCTGTGCTCATTCTCGTGGTCATGTTGGCAAAGCCCTTGTCTACTCCATCTCCCTGTTGGTGAATGAAGCCCCTAAGTTCCTTGTTCACTGAATGTTGAAACTAAATGCAACTTTCACCAATGAGCCTTAAGAGAACTCTGAAGTTCAGAGAGTTCACAAGTCTGGGCCCAGGGCACTAAGGTTGCTGGTGACAGAGCCTGGACAGAATCCCCCTGTCTGGCCTTGGGTCTTGCACTCTTCTCCTACTTGAGTGAAAGGACTTTAAGAGAAACCATGTGGACTCAACCTCCACCATGCAGGGCCCAGGGCAAGCATATATTGAAAGTTATGTCAAGCTAAAGATGTCACATAAACTATGTTCTATCTTTCCATCTTGATAAGCATATCTCAATAAATAAGACAGTTTTAAATATGAACTTCTCAAAATCTGTGTAGCATTCATATTGTAATGGTGTAGTGTGGGAAAATGGGTCTCCAGGGTTAACTCATTCATTCCCTTCCAAGAATGAAGTCTAATCAGCATCAAGAGGTGCCTTGTGTGGCCACATCCAAGTTATGTCCACTCTTCCTTCAAAAATAGCCCTTTGGGCTTCAGTGGCACATACCATCATGCAGTACATTATTTGGAAGAAAGATCTGAGGGAAAAGCCCACATGGACCTGCAAACCAGCTTGGGATGCTTGGGAGAGAAACTCCAGGTCCTCAATACCAAGAGTGGGCTAGAAGGAGACGGGAGCTCACTCTGGCCATGCAGATTCCTTGCCCCATTGAAAGTGGCCATAGTCACAATTGAGTACCTTAATTACCTGTACCCTATACCTAGGCCTGGGAGCAGCACTGAAATATATGGAAGGTCTTGGAAACACTGTTCTGAGGCTCCTTCCCCTTGATATCATGCCATCTTTCAGGGCTGGCTCTTGCCTGGTAGATCATTGCAAGCCCCACTGATGAGCCTCCAGTGTAGGAGGAAAGAGTGCAGCCAATCTGTTTCTCCACCTTGCAGACCTGAAACGACTCCTTTCTGCATTTCCTTATGTTTACTTTTGCCCTCCAGTCTCACTGCGAGGAGTCCATCAAATCCCCTGCTGCAAATTCGACCTCTGTAAAAACAGATTTAGTGCCAATTCTAGGGGATGCTGTGCTGCGGACAAATGGGGAGCACTGAGGCTTCCTTTGTCTCTCTCTTGCTGCCAAATAATTTCCTGTTCACTGTGAGGTGCCTGCTGTCTCTTGTCTCCTTTCTCCCCTTTGCCCTCCTACACCCCTCCAGTCTGTGATTTGGAAACACCTCCTTCTTTTTTTCCCTCTTCCCTAAGCCATCAAAACACTTTTTCCTTCAGAGAAGCTGTGTCAAATGTATGGAAAACTTTTTAAAAAAAATTTTTTAATTTACTTATTGATTCATTGAACTCAAATGTAGTACAGCTATTGTTTCTCTGGTTGTACACAAAGTAGAGTCACACCATCTGTGCATTCATACATGTACACAGAGCAATGGTATCTGTCACACATTCTTTTATTATTCTTACCCCCCCACCCCAACCCTACCCCTCCCTTCTCTCTATGCTATCTATCCTTCCTCCATGCTTGCCACCCTTCCCCCCCACATTATGCATCATACATTGCTGGTGGGAGTGCAAGTTGGTGCAGCCACTCTGGAAAGCAGTGTGGAGATTCCTTAAAAAACTTGGAATGGATCCACCATTTGACCCAGCTATCCCACTCCTTGGCCTATACCCAAAGAATTTAAAATCAGATTACTACAGTGATGCAGCCACATCAATGTTCATAGCTGCTCAATTCACAATAGCTAGATTGTGGAACCAACCTAGATGCCCTTCAGTAGATGAATGGATAAAGAAACTGTGGTATATATACACAATGGAATATTATTCAGCCATAAAGAAGAATAAAATTATGGTATTTGTAGGTAAATGGATGATGTTGGAAAACTTTTTAGCTAGGTTAATCCAAGAGAAAACCTTGTGAGATGGTCATCTCCAGGCTGTCAGGCTGTCTTTATCCACCTTTGTGTTATCTCCCATTCTCTCCTTCCCACCAAAATCAGTTCTCAGGAAAGAATACCAATAGGTAATACATGTATCTCTGAAGTGAAATAAAAAAGACTTGTTCTTCCAAAAGAAACATTGCTGGCAGGGGAGTAAGTACTCTGGGACCCTTGAAAAGGCCATGGAAGTCACAGTGAGCTGGGCGGCTGCAAACAGTCTCTGTATCAGCAGCATCAAGGGCCCCACAGAGCTGGGCTCTTTCAGGAGTGTGTCTATATGTCCCCAAGGTTGCACTGCAGAAAGAAAGTGCAACAACAAGAATTTCCAGTTTGTGCAAATCAGAGTTGTCTCTACTTAGGGCAGGGAAGTGAATTGCAGGGAGGGGTCTCTCGAGATGGAGCACAGAGTGTGGAAGAGCTTGTTTACAACTGATCAAACTTTTCTGTTTCCTTCCTTGCTAGCACCTCCTCATTCTTCCAACACTCGGGTTTTTGGAATGGACCCAGATGCAAATGGAGCTCTAGAATTTGGATGTGGTTCTTCCTCTGCCATATCTCCTTTCAGAATGAATCAAGTGGGGAGAAAACATAAAGATCATACTTTCTAATGTAAATACTCTGTGCGGACTGGGACTTGAGGATAGATGTTGCTCAGAGTGATTGTGTGCTTTCTGCAGAAGTGACCTTTGTGGCTTGTTTATCCTGATGGTTGGAGAGAGAGGCCGGGAATTGCTTTCCAAACATGAACACATCAGTAACTGCGATATATATGTATGGATGCTCAGTAACTGTTCCTCCTCCACCCACTGAAATGATAGGCAGTTTCATTTTTGCATAAAGCAAAATAATTGAAGTCAGCTCCTCACTTTCTCTAGGGAAGTAACAGAGACATAATTTTAAGTATGAACACAACAGTTTTAAAGGCGTACGTGGTGCTAGAACTTGACAAAATCTTTTCCTTGGAGAAACTTGGGAGGCTGAACAGTGTTGTGGATAGAGTTCAAATTTTGAAGTCACGTCGGGCTTACATCTGTTTCCTCATATGAGGGGCTGTTTTGCTTGTTCTCTTTGATCCCATTTCTTTATCTATAAATGTAATGATAACTTTTAAATCTTTCTGGGTTATTATTAGGATCAAATGATAAAATTTATGTGAATTGTCTGGCTGGGAGTTGATGCACAATAAAATTTAATTCCCTTCTGTGGCCAGACTGCTGGTTGCCTAACCAATATCCATATCTTCTTTTCTTTTAGTAGCAGATCCTGATTTAATTTAGATGGAAGCATGCTCAGTAATGAAATTATGTTTCCCAACTTTGTTTACTGTTGAATATTGTCATGCCACTTAGTAACCAATAAAATGTAGGCAGGGGGCTGGGGTCATAGCTCAGGGTAGAACACTTGCCTGGCATGTGTGGGCCACTGGGTTCGATCCTCAGCTCCACATAAAAATAAATGAATAAAATAAAGGTATTGTGTACATCTACAACTAAAAAAATATTTAAAAAAATGTAGGCAGTTGTTTGGTGGGAATCTGGGAAAGTGTTTTAAGAGGAACAGACAGCTAATGCAAGCTTTTTTTTTTTT
>JAJEJO010003794.1:110930-123140 GCA_020662805.1 Glaucomys volans | reverse complement strand
AAAAAAAACTTCAGCCGGGTGTGGTGGCACACGCCTGTAATCCAAGCGACTTGGGAGGCTGAATCAGGAGGATCACGAGTTCAAAGCCAGCCTCAGCAACTTAATGAGGCCTTAAGCAAATCAGTGAGACCCTGTCTCTAAATAAAATACAAAATAGGGCTGGGGGTGTGGCTCAGTGGCCGAGTGTCCCTGAGTTCAATCCCTGGTTCCAAAAAAATTTTTTTAAAAAATTAAAAAAGAAAAAAAACTTCAGGGCTGGAGTTATGGCACAGTGGTAGAGTGCTTGCCTGGCATGTGTGAGACCCTGGGTTTGATACTCAGCACCACATATAAATAAATAAAATAAAAGATTCATTGACAACTAAAAAAATATTTTAAAAAAAAGCTTGAAATTTTTATGCACTATAAACACCAGGTGGCGCTATGAACAAGAGCAGTAAGGCAGTCTTCCCCTCCCTGAGGCACCTGCTGTCTCCACAGCAGCCTGGGCTGTGCGGCTACAAGAGTGGAGACAACCCAGAGATCCAGGATTTTAGAAAGATTCAAAGAGAGTAACAAAAAATAAATATGTGGTATTGTTTAATTGTTATGACACCTTATTTAAATGTTCTATACATAGTATGTCTATTTTAGGAAACAATTTTTATAGAATAGTGAACATTGTGTTTTGAGAAATGGAAAATCTCCAGTAGGTACTATGGCATATTTAAATTCACAAATTTTTTTATTCCCAAACTATTACTTTATGAATAACTCCTTTAGAGATACAGCCAAATTCATATATGAGGCCCAAGCCAAATAGCTCCCTGGACCAAACCCCATGGAAGAGATTGGCCACAACCCTTTTGAATTCTGGTTTCTTGTCTAAGCTTTCATACCAGAGGGGTCAGAGATTTCCTCACACAGAGAGGCAGACTTTCTTTATGGAGTACTTTTCTTAGCTTCTCATCCATCCACTTCTCCCAGGTCTAACTTGGCACCATCTACCTTCTTGAGATTATTCCTACTGTGCCTGCCCCAGGTAGGTTCCTCCTGACATTTCCCTCCTTTTGGATCCTCCTCTTGGAAATATTATTTTCCAAGTCAAAAGGCATCAAGAAACCATGGTGGAAAAAGTGGATCAATACATATTGAACACTTGCAGTGAGCTAGGATCTGTCGAGTGCTTTATATAGATCATCTCAAAACAACCCTTGAAACTAACCACTTAACTATCACCATTTTGCAGGGGAAACAGATCTCAGAGTAGTTTAGTAAGCCTTCTGAAATTAAACAGCTAGTTAGTTGGTAAGGGCACTGTTTATTGTTGTTTTGTTTTGCTTTGTTTCTGTTATCCCCATGTGATTGACTATAGTGGAGCAAGAGGTCAGGACCAGCTGCTCAGATGAAGATGAATTTGCAAAGGGATCTCTCCCTTCCTGTTGGTGCCCACATCTAAACCATTTTATCAGTTCATTGCCTCTCAAGCATGAGCTCATCTCTCTAACTCCCTTCCCACTTCAAGAGTCTCTTCCCTCCATATCCAGACCTGCGACCTGATAGCCTGGACTTTGAGTCCCAGCTTTCCCTTTCACTGGGGATGCAAACTCTGAAAAGTCACTTACTTTGTCTTATCTCAGTTTCCTTACTTTTAAGGTGAAGTTAATGATGTGTTTCTTGGGGCAGGTGGTATTGTAAGGAGAACTGAAATCACATATGTAATTTTAGAGCTCATAAGAGCTCCTTTCTTTCTTTTCCCTTGGACTGCCCATTGATTCATTCACTCTATGAATATGTACTGAGCACCCACCATGTGCCAGGAATTATTTTAGGCACTTAGGACACAGCAGTGGATGAGACAGACATGTTTCCTGTACTCACAGAGTGCGTGGGAGAGACAGAAAAGAAACAATTGGAAACTGGATAAAAATATAATCTCAGATGGTACTAAATGCTGGGAGAAAATAAAGCAGAATGAAAGAATAGAGATCTTTGACCATCCTGTTTCCTTTGCCCAGAATCCCCCAGTCATCATTTCTACTTCTGTTGAACTCTATTCATCTTTCAAGCCCCCTACAAATGAAAATCTCTGTGCTTGTCAGTCATCACAGTCCACTATCAACTGCAATAATGTCTTCCTCTAGATTCTTCCACTGGTTGTCTAAATCTACTGTGAGTCTAAGGACACTCACTCTGGTCTAAGTCATTGTTGTATTGTCCAACCTCAAGAGAAGCTCCCCAGTCAGGTGCAGTGGCATGTGCCTATAATCCCAGCAACCCCGGAGACTAAGGCAGGAGGATGGCAAGTTCAAAGCAAGCCTCAGCAACTTAGCAAGGCACTAAGCAACTTAGTGAGACCCTGTCTCAAAATAAAAAGCAAAAAAGACTGAGGATGTGGCTCAGTGGTTAAGCATCCCTGGGTTTAATCCCCAGTACGAAAATAAAATAAAATAAGCTTCCCAAATATATTGAAGAGGAAAACTGACATAATCACCCCCAACCATCAAACATGCTGGTTTGCAAATGACAACTCAATGTGGGCATGCAATGGGGGAGAAAACAGGCATCCTGGCACTTTGAGTGGGGACAAAAGAACAAACTTGCAAGGAAATAAAATGAAATATCCCCACAGGGTGTGTATGTGTCTGTGTGTCTCTCTCAAAGACAAGGATAGGTTGGTAGGAGGAAAAGATCCAGGAATCTGGTTCTCTTTTTCCTAAAAAAAATTTTTAAAACCCCAGAAGGATTTGTGCAGAAAGCGGGATTTCTGGAAGCCACTTGAATAAAGGCACTTTGCAGAGGCTAAGTGAGGTCACTGGCTCTCAGTGCCCCTGGTGAGCCATTAGCCACCTGCACTGCCCCAGCTCCAGCACCACAGTAGCAGCTTCAGAGTCTTTAATGAGATATTCAGAGTGTGTGTGTGCTTCTCCCTGGGGCCCTAATCATTCCCCAGAAAGTGGCCACCTACCACCACCACCTTGGTATTGGAGGGTTTTTGTTTTGTTTTGTTTTGTTTTTTATTTATTTATTTTTTTTGGTATTCCTTTCTACCTCCAGTCATGACAGGGTGAGGAGGTGTCAGCAGGAGGGGGAATGGCTATGTAACACCTGCCACAGAGCTCCTCCCAGCTCCTGTGGGTGTGCGGGGAGATTTCCCGGTTTGGTTCTATCTGTTACGAAACCTGAGGCGAAGACTAAATCTGGATGCATTATTTAACTCCCATGGTCGGGGAAAGCAGCTTGAGGCTCTTGGGCACAGTAAGGAATCTAGCCCAGCAGTCATCATCTGTGCCCCACAGGAACCTGAACTCAGAGGAAATGCCAAATGTCACCCTTTGGTGACAGCATTCCAGCTGTACCACCAAAAATCTGGTTTGGAGAATATGGCAGCCTCCTTACACTCCATCAAAACAAAGTAGGGTGATTTACCCAGAGGCTAATTTATGCTGCTTTTTATCTCGTTAGCTGTCCCTGCAAATTTCCACTGAGTTAACTAGTTCTTTGTGCTCTTTGCCATGGTGAGTTTTCAAAGAAGTAAATAGCATTTTTCAGGCTCAGAGAGCTTAGTGATTTGTCCTGGAGATAGAGGACATTGACTCTAGGGCTAGAGGAGAGGAGACAATACCCAAGGAAGAGCTTTGAGAGTTTCTTCTAGACTAGAAGGGTATTGCCATGGCCCTCATGCCCAAACATGGCATAAAAGCAATGAAATTGTCCATTTCAGCTGGGTGCAATGTGCACACCTGTAATCCAGTGGCTCAGGAGGATCTCAAATCCAAAGCCAGCCTCAGAAACTTAGTGAGTCCCTAAATAACTTAGCAAGACTCTGTCTCAAAATAAAATAAATAAAAAGGGCTGGGGGTGTGACTTCTGGGTTTAATCCCTGGTACAAAAAAAAAAAAAAAGGAAGAGAAAGGAAAGAAAGAAATTGCCCCCTTTGACTGGAATGGAGCAAATTATATTCCACGCATGTATGAATATGTTGAAATGAACTTCATTATTATGTATAACAATAAAGCATTAATAAAAACTTTAAAAACCCATTTTTCAAAAAAAAAAAAAAAAAGACTCCACAGAAGTCTGGACAGTGAGCAAGTGAACAGAGATCAGAGTAACTGAAGGCTAGATCAGCAAGCCTTCTCCAAATGTCGCAGGCTCTGTGAGACTTCCAGGACTTTTGCACAAATCTGGAAGGGGAGACCCAATCAGGATTGAGATTATTTCCAGTCCAATAGGAGAGATGAGATTCAGAGCAAAATAAATCTATTTTAATGAAATGAAATTTGATGTTGCTTAGACTCCAAAGTTTTATTAAGCAGAATATATACTTGTACACTTGAATCAAAATACTAGTACAGCAGCGAGCACTGTGGCACATGCCTATAATCCCAGAAGCTGGGAGGCTGAGGCAGGATCACAAGTTCGAAGCCAGTCTCAGCAACTTAGTGAGACCCTAAGCAACTTAGTGAGACCCTGTCTCTAAATAAAATAAATAAAATATAAAAAGGACTGAGGATGTAGCTCAGTGGTTATGCACCTCTGGGTTCAATGCCTAGTACAAAAAAAAAGACTACTAGTACAGCACCTCAGGCCTTCTTCCCAAGAGTAAACAGTAGGGCAGAGCTGGGAAGCAAAGCCCCCAGTGGCCTGTTCACAAAGGTGGCCACCTGACATTATGGAATGAGTCGTGCATTCATTTGCTAGGGCTACAGAAACAAAGAACTACAGGTTGGGTGGCTTTAACAACCAAAGTTTCTTCTCAATTCTGGAGGTTAAAAGTCTGAGATCAAGATGGCAGCCTCTTTGGCTTCTTCTGAGGCCAATCCTCTTGGCTTATAGGTGGCTGTCTTCTCTCTTATCTCCACATGGTCTTCCCTCTGTATAGATAAGTCTCCTGATCTTCTCTTCTTATGAGGATGCAAATCATATTGGATGGGGGTCCACCATAGTCACCCCATTTTACCTTAATTACCTTTTTGAAGACTCTCCCAATATTGTCACATTCGGATCTACTCTTCTAGGGGTTAGGATTTGAATGTGACATGGGGTGAACACAATTTGGCCCGTCACAGGTGTTCATTCCCCTTTCTGCACAGGCCTTAGAGCAATACAGACTCAATCTATCAGAATAAAAAAGTCACCAAGAAAGGGGACCACACTTCGAAAGGAAAGCGACATTAGGTAGGAACAAGACAGGCCTTGGAGGCATGGTTACTAGAAGGGGAAATTGAAAATCTGCTTCCTGCCAACATAGGCTTTGATACTTGTTCCCCCTGGGCTGCAAGGCCAGGTGTGCCACCCGCAGTTCAGCCCCACTGGTCCCCTTCCTTCCACTCCTGCTTTCTGTGAGCAGCCTGGGGAAAGCATTCTGATGTTTTGGTTTTCTCCCCCCAGCTACTCTACAAGAAAGCCTGTGGGGCATCTTTGCAGAAAGCTGCAAATATTTTGCTATAGAGAAGTACCCAAACCTCTTGATTAGCAAATGGTTTTAAGAAATTCCTTATTAGACCATTTAGTGGCAAAGTCTGGCCCTAGAAGATGGATCCTATGGTGGTACTGCTAGGGAGGGTGGATACAAAAAAGGAAAGACTAAGTCAGTGAGCATAATAAAAATAATTCTTTTCCCCCAGGAGGCTGACTTGTCTGGACTGTATCTAGGGAATCCTCGGGCTCTTGGGCTGGGTCTACCGAGAGGAGCCAGGCAGTGATCACACTGAGCTACCAGCTTCCTGCTCCTTCCTGCTGGGCAACAGGGCAGTGGCTGCTTTCTCCAGGAATGCCACAGCTCCTGTTAGGCCACCCTCTGTGCCACAGCCCACTTTCTGGATTCCATCACTTTGCCCATGGGACACTCCACCATGCATTGTCAGGTTTCCCTTGCCCTGCCTGTACCTTTAGACACTTCGCTAATCTCTCATTGCTAACTCATTTCAATGTGCCATCTGTTTCCTCTCAGGACCCTGAATGTTCCTATATGCCGGGAAGTTATAAATACAGATATACATCTCCTTTTTATTGAAAAAAACAACAACTTTGTTGGAATATAACTCACATACCATACAATTCACCCATTAAAATGTACAAGCAATGATTTGTAGAAGAGTTACAGATTGTGCAAACATCTCCATAGTCACCTTTAGAACCTCACTCCTTAAACCATTACCCCCTTTCCCTTCTCCCCATCTCTTAGTCCTAAGCAATCACTAATCATCTTTTTGCAGATTTCCCTGTTCTACCTCTTTCATATGAATAGAATGACACTGTGGTCTTTTAAGACTGGCTTCTTTTGAACTAGCATGATTTCGAGATTCTTCCATGTTACAGCTTGTATCAACACTTCATTATCTTTTGTGGCTAATTAATATTCCACTGTACAGCTAGAACACATTTTATTTCTCCATTTGTCATTTGAGGGGTATTGGGTTTGTTTCCACCTTTTGGTTATCATAAATAATGTCGCTATAAACGTTCAGGTACAAGTTTTTGTGTGGACATAGGTTTTCATTTCTTTTGCGTCTAAACCTGTGAGTGGAATTGCTAAATCATGTGAGGACTTGCCAGACTGTTTTCCAAAGCAGCTGTACCAGCAGCTACACATGCTCAACAACACTTGTAATTCTCTGCATTTTTTATTCTAGCCCATCCTCCTCACGGGGTGCAGTGGTATTTCATAATGATTTTGATTCACATTTCCTGAATGACTAATGATGTCAAGCATCTTTCAATGTGCTTATTGGCACACAGATCTCCCTTTGTGCTCACAAGTACTTTATGAGGTGGATGGGTTATCATCTCCACCTTACAGATAAGAAGAATGAGGCACAGAGAGATGAAGCAGTCACTTGGGTACTCAGCCAGTGAGGGGCCCGCCTGCTCCTAACCACTAGAGAACACTGCCCTTGCCTAGAAGAACAAGATGGATTGAAGAATGATGACACAGCAAGAAGGCAGGGTGGCCACAGGACTTTCAAGAAGAGGAATATCTTCTGCTCAGTTTTCAATAGTTTATACTGCTGCATATAAATCTCCTTCATCTCCATGTGTGAATGGTTATTTTGTGGAAAGCAAGGAAAGGGGGCCAAGTTCTTTCATGTCTGGGCTAAAGCCAGGGTGAAAATAGAGGAAAAACCACAAGATATAGGGCAGAGAACAAGAACTCAGCTGGGGAGAAAGCTGGAGCCAGGACTCACAACACCACAGAGATCCCTTAATAATTCACAGAATGTGGCAGAGGGCCCCAGCTTTCCATAGTCCACATAGTTCAAACCAGCCTTATCTGGATCTGAGGGCCTGGACAACCCCCAGCTGGATTTCATTTCTAAAGTGGTAGCAGAAGTATGGCAGATTTAGCTCCACCCCTCCCCATGCTACCTCCAATTCTTGGCCTCTTATCCAGATGAACATGTGTGTACCAAGCCTGCTCTTTCCTCCTCTCCTCTTTATATTTACACTGAACACTCTGGCCTTTATTTCCCACCTTGAAGAGACAGGGAAAATCAACACCATTCTCCAAAACGTTCCTCCAAGATGGGCCCATAAGAATTCAGGAAAGTTGAAGGACCTCTGCTTAGAAGCTTTCTGCCCTTAAACTCATCCCAGATCCCAGAGTCTTTACCACAAGGTCTCCCATCCCCACCCTCAACGCGCGCGCGCGCACACACACACATACACACACACAACACATACACACACACACCCCTCCTGATTCGCTGCCAGGTTGCCTGCCGATTCTCTCTGATGTGAGAAGCCAAGGTAACAAGGAGGGAATGAGTTTGTAAAGCAGGTATATTTTTCGAGTTTCCATTCTGTCTTCCCAGCATGTGTCTGCTGATTTATCATGAGAGCCAGAGATGGTTTAGGAATGATGGACAGTCCTCTGAGGAAGCGATGCCAGGAGCATGATGAGCAGAAATGCTGAACAAGATGCTGGCTGGAGGGGAAATCAATCTCCCAGGCCGATTACTTTGGGTGGGAGCCAAGAGAGGCTGAAACTTGTTACAGCTACACTCATCTTTCTTGCTACCTTTTTTTTTTTTTTCCCAGATCCTAGAATAAAATCAGATTAACCCCAAGTTCAAGGTAGCTAAGTGGTCCACACATACCATAGCAATGTCTCAAAGCAGATGACAATTACAAAAATGCACATAATGCATCTCCTTGCTTGGTCTGTAAGTTACTTAAGGACAGGGGCCATGACCTTTCTCCTGTAATTTATGGAGTAACCAGCACAGCATGGGTCCAAAGGTCACCTAGAAACTTGCTGAAACGAACTGCCTTTAAGTAGACATGAAAGGAAATTTCTTTGCTTTTCTTCTTTTCTTAACAAAGAGACTTTGTCTAATTTGCCAACTGAGAAGTGAAAGTGAGTCCAGTTCATGATGATGTATAGAGAGCGCGATGGATACTTGTAAACAGGGAAGCCCACGGTGAATTTTGGAGGAGAAAGTTTCTATACAATGTTCAAAATATGATTCTCATACACATATGTAGTCAAAGATTTTTCTAATTCACTAGTGAGGTTACCAGCAAGAGGAGAGAGCCAAATCAAAGGAGAAAACAGAAGACTATTTTCTATGATCAGCGTGGAAGCAGGTTCACAAAGCTAGACAGAACTGGTTAACATTCTGCACAACAATAAGATGAGAACCTCTGGGGTTATGTTTTCCATTTGACAGAGTTCATTTGCATTTCTACTTAACAAAAGTAATTTGCAAGTTAGCAATCTTCTCAAGAAAACATCTAACTTTACAGAGTCTGGTCCCTAATCATCAGTAATTAGTAAGTCTAAGTTGCTCCCCTACCATCAGATGACTGTCATTTGGGTTTGTCAGACAACGTGATATCGTGACATTAAATGGCACTTGTAATATGATTGTCTTATTTTCAAATTTTGGACGATTTTTCTGAACAAACAGCTTCCTTCTTGGCAAGATATCCCTTGCCATAAATAAAATCACCATATATGATTGCGTGTAAGCCAAGAAAATGACTTTCAGAAGTGATCTAATCCAAAATGCAAACCCTCCCTTTACTCTTTTGCCATTTTTCCACCTTCCAGCATGTTCTTTAGTTCAGTGGAAACTTGTCCTTCTCATGCTGACCTGTTTAAGTCCTAGATTTATAAGCCAGTATTTCCTATTGTGAGAGGTAATCCTAATTGTTAAACAAATGTTTGTTTTCTTTTGCTTTTTTCCTCACAGGTCAGAAGCCATTTCTCTGGATGCCACTCAAACTCAGGCTGGCTATGCCAATACCATCAACTGCACTGACTGTATTTATAGGCAAACAGCATCTGACAGTGAGAGAATTTCTTGTTGAATAGCTTGGAGTATATCCCTGCCCTATTGAACCAGGATTAATAAACACAGCAATAGAGTTTTAGAGGCTCTACTGTCCAGCTCAGAGGATAGGACTTGGGAATAGCCCAAATTTGTCTCTACAGCACTTTAAAACTGGCAAAGGCAGGTGAGAGGATTAGCACTTGTAACTGCTACTGCCACCTGCTACACCAGCCTGGGATCAAAAAAAGAACATTTCTCTGGTTCAGCCCCATTTGCTACTATGAGCCCTCTAGTCTGCTCATTTTCTTCCCTGGGTTCTATGATACCCTGAGAAGCATCTCACATGGGTACATAGAACAACCCCCTGGGTTATCACTAGCATCTATTTCTTATCTCTAGTCCTACCCTGGCTTGCTGTTTGCGTTCTATTATAAGGATCACATGTGTCTAGGAAGCCACCTGGAAACAATCACAGAGACCCCATTCATTGGTGCCAAAGCCACTGGTGCTGGGATCACAAATCCCCTGTGTTGTCTGATGCCCACCATGTCCCTGCTAGTGATACTGAAAGCTCAGTCCTTGTCCCTGATGCCAATTCCACAATGAGGACAAGGTTTTGAAAAAAAGGAAAAAGTTTTATTGCTTTGTAATCAAAGGAGAAAGCAATAGACTCAAGCCATAGAAGCTGCAAATCTGACAGCCGAGGGGAATAGAGGGATTAGAAAGGGGGATACAAGGACTGTTTACCAAATATCATTAGCAATATTGCTAATTAATGCTTAATTTATATCCTTTAAAGAGCTATTGTTCCAGTTTCCAGGTCCAGAGTTTCTTTATTCTTGTGGTGGACAGTGAGCAGAAGGCCAGATAACTTGGCATAGGACAGGAAGAATGTTAATCTTGTTTCCCTGGTGGTAGGAGAGGGGAAGAAGGAGAAGAGAAAAGAAAACAAAGATGTTGATTTAAAAATAATCCTCCAATGATCAAGCAGCAAGGTTTATATTCAAAGCATGAAGTGGACTCCCGTTGCAGATCCCTTTATACTAGGCTCTATGAAACAGTTTCCTTAATTCTTTCTTTGGTGTGTCCCTCTCTCCCTAGGACTCAGGCAATTCTTAATGCCATCTGAGTTTCTCTGCTTCTCACACCTGGACCCAGATTTGTAAACTCTACTCTTTACTTCTTAAAATGAACTCTTCCCTGGGAGGTTTGTGGGAAATGCCTCTTAGGGGGCCCCTCCCGTGATTCTTCAGATATGCCCAGGGAGAGCAAAGCTGGGGTTCAGGTCAAGACCCTGTCACTCCTTCAAATGGACATGGTGGGAAAACAGGATATCACCTGTCAATTCTGAGAAGGAGGCTCACAAATATTTCCTTTTCCTTAGCAAAGGAAGGAAAGGGAAAAGTTTCCTGGCTTCTTCTGAATCCAATCTTCAAAGTGAGATTTTGTTATTCAAGGGAAGAAATAGAGGGACATTCAAAAAGAGAGGGCAGTAAAACCAAATGTAGAGTCTCAGCTGTATAGTTCAATGAGTCTGGGCAACTTACATCCTTGTCATGGACTCCATTTCCTTATACATCATGTGACAGGGATCCTTCAGTTCTGGGGTTGACAAACTTCTTCAGTAAAAGCACAGACAGTAAATATTTAGGTTTTATGGGTCATTCTGCCTCTGTCACAGCTACTCAGCCCTGCTGTTATGGCACAATAGCGGTGCTAAACAATGTGTGGCTATATTCCAATAAAAACATTTATAGAAATGAGTAGTGGACTGGATTTGACCCATTTACCATAGTTTGCCAATTCCGGGTCTAGATGATCTTCTAAACCTCTTTAGATTTCAATATTCCTTCAGGTTAGGAGTAAATGTCTTTGACATCAGAGACGTGATTCATTTAAATATGAGATCCCAAATACCATAGCACCAATAATTTAGCTATTATTTTAGATAAACTTTTTTCCTCTTCTCCAGTGATAACTTGAATTTCAGCATCATCTATTGAGAGCCTAGAATGTGCCAGGTGATGCTCTTGCTGATGGGAAATCTAACAATAAATATGACTAAATCCTAGACCTTGAATTGTTCACAGTGTAATGAAAGAGACATACACGTAAAATGCATAATTGTGAAACATCACGGTAATTGCTATAATCATGCTAAAATACAGTGTCGAGACTTGAATCAAGTTTTATTACAGCAAGTTTTATTACATCCAAATTTCAAATGCTAGAGGGGATCAGGTTCAAGGACATCACAATTTAACATGTGCAGAATATACAGAAAATCAGGTGGGCCATCTGAAGTGCTTCCTGTGAGAATTTGTGGTCACATTTTTTTAGGGAAGTCCTGACTAGGACTGGTCCACATAGTAAGGCAAAATAGATTGGGCTGAATGTCTAAAGACTGGCCATCTGAAGCAAAAGTCAGACCTTCATTCCACTGCAAAGAAGTAAAGCATAGCTCATGGCACAGTTCTTGTGGCGTCACAAGAACTTCCTGACCTGGAGAGCAGCTTGTGATGGTCCTTAGGAATGGGAATGTCTGCGAGTGCTGTGCTTTCACTCTCCCAGGGCACTTCCCCGGCTGCACATAGCATTTTATTTCTTGCTATGTCTTTTTTCAGGGAGATGAGGGACTGGTGGAGGAGATGCTTGGACCACAAGCACGTTATTGTGCCAAGAGTTCGTCTTTGATGCATTTATTTCTAAAATATCATCATGACTTGATATATCCTTTCCATAAAGCTTGCAATAAATTTGAAGTTCCTCTGACAATGTAGTCAGATGAATCAAAAGGCTTCTTTCAGTCAAATTTTGAATAGCCACTCAGATGGAATTGGAGGAAAAACAGCACTGGTGATTCGAAATACCCTCAACTCAGTTCTAGTTGAGCATTTTGGCATATTCCGGCTTCGTTAGTCATTCACACATTAGTGTGAATTAATTCAAT
>JAJEJO010003794.1:76519-110920 GCA_020662805.1 Glaucomys volans | reverse complement strand
ATTCCGGCTTCGTTAGTCATTCACACATTAGTGTGAATTAATTCAATAAAATTGCTTTCTCTCTCATACTTAGTTAAGCAATACTTTTGTACAAATATAGGTTCTGATTGGAGAAGGATAAATAGGGGATTTGAGGTTGCAAAACAGTATTTGGAGGTTTGGCAGCTTCAGGGAAGCACTTACGAGAGAGATTCTTTTCACCCAAAGCTCATCAAATGCCTCTGTGACCTATAGTTTTCATTTAAAACAAGATTGTATCAGAGAATTTGGAGACTTTATCTTTTTTTTTTTTAATCAGTCCCCAAAACCTTTGATCTTACTCTCAGCTGCAATAGGCAGAATGATTCTACTGAATGTCTTCCCCACTAGAGAGTAAGTCTATGAGATCAGTATGTGATCTGTCTTGTGGATAATTTTGTCTTTGTTGCCTAAAACTATGCCTGATCCATACGTAGTAGTGCCGAATGGATATTTGATGAGTGAATGAATCAATGAATAGTCAGATACAAACTGCTCCAGGAGCACAACGGAAGGGGGAAATTAATCAAGTGGAAGGTTTTGTTCAGAAAAAACTTCACTGAGAACAGTTTTTCGGGCAGAGTGAGTGGACTGTTTGGAGCTCAAAAACAATAGAGGAAGAAAGTACCTTTGCTGAGAACCAATAGGAAACCTACCCAGCTGAAGTATTAACACTTCTAAAGAAGGAACAGTCTGACAATGAACTCTTCCTTGAACACAATGGAAAGTATAGTGGGCTGCAGGCATGATGGACTGGTGGGATGATTCCTCTTCCCTTCTGAGCAGTGTAGGAACTCAGGAAAGCAGAGCTACCTTTAAGCTGAGAAGAGGTTGCCAAGGGAATTAACTACTTGCAGTCCTGCAGTCACAGAGCAGAGCCTCCCTTGAGGCCTCTGGGGACCATTGGAATTCTCCAAAGGGACTGAGTGCTGTCTTTCTGGAGGCTTATCACTCCTCCAATCCAGGAGTCTTCTCCAAATTTGTTCTATAGGGTCATGCCTGTCCAAAGTGAGCAACAGGGTGACCATGCACTCTCTTTTCAGGGCAGTCTGCCCAATACCCCAGGCTGGCATGGGTGTGAGGATGGCTCTGCACCCAGGCAGGGAAAAAAATCAGAAGTCCCTCGGTGAGCCCATTTGGCCTGAGGTTCCATGGTTACCACGCATGACTGGCTGCATAAGCTGACCTAGTTTTCAGCTCCCCTACTGCTGGCAGGTGTGGTTAACTCAATAGTCCTGCATCCTCTGCTGCACATCACCTCCCTCCCCAACTTGAACCTGGGGATGATTCCTTCCTGGTGTCCTGTCTTTTTTCTTTGTCTCAGAAATAACAAGGAGTCATGAGCCAGCCATACATCACCCTATCAGCAGAAAGTGGCGGTTTCTGATTAGTGGGATGCACAAGAGCAGCAGGAGGACTGTGGCAACTCTGGCTGCTCTGCCTGGCAGCCCATCATCCCTCAGAGACTGGTGTTCTGTCTATGTCAACAAGAATCCGTCTGTGGATTATTCATGTAGCCGGACATAATGAATTCAGCTGTTTGCCAGTGCAGCAAATGGGTTTTTTTTCCCAGAGATATTAGGATCAAGCTGAGTAATAGGATGTGTCCATACCCAAGTAATGTCCATTTATTAGCTTCAGTGGGAACACACACATTAAGAAAATCACATTTCATGTGGCTCTGTAGCTGAGAGAACGGCTTGTTAAAAATTTCCACTCAAGCAACCTCAAGCTAAGGATTTGTATTCCAAAGAGCTGGACCTATTTCACCAAAAGTATTTACTTGAGAAGTAGAAAAAAAATCCCACAAGCTCAATGAGCTCAAATGACTCTGCCTTATGTAAAATCCCTATGGGAAAGTTAACCTTAGTGGAGGAGAAAAGCTATAGGTCTATAGAGAGGGCAACCCAGGGGAAATGGCTGACACATGCTGTCTTTCAACATAATGTCAATTGGCTTTTTAAAATGGTAACATGGGTTGACTTTAATTGCCTGTGAGGTTACACTGGGGACAAGAATAGGCTTCTCAGTCATCAGGAGGAACAGCGACCTACTTGATTCCAGGGACCGGGGGCAGGTTCCTATAGTCCTGCCCAGAAACTTCTCAGCAGCCCAACTAGGACTAAAATCTCACCATTTCAGATTCATTTCTTGGCTTGAGATTTGCTTCTTTCCAAAGAAAGATATCACTGGGAAGTCCCACACATGAAACCTTCTGACTTTGTACACTGCTGGCACCCACAATTGTGTATTGTGGACCTACTCGGCATGTCAGCACAGGTGATTTGAACCTCGTCCTTGTGAATGAGTTTTGATGGAAGGGAGGGTGAAAACTGGAATGCTTTGGGACCTCAAGCAGGGGAAAGAGACTATAGACAGGTAGGGAATGAAGCAGAAGGGCAAGAAAAAGCAGGGCAAACCCATCTCTTCCTTTAGCAGCATAGAGGTCCCAAGGCAGTCCTGACTGAGAGGTTGCTGAACAACTATTCAGCATGAGTTCCTCCCTGAGTCTGTCAAGCATGTCTCCCACAGAAAAAGGCCCCCTTGGCACTAACTTGGCTTTTGGAGCAGTCAGTTTGTTGTGACCTGGTGAAACTAACTATCCATGTTCTCTGGCAGACAAGTAATGCTCAGATCATCAGGTCAGAAAACGCAAGGGTCTCTTGCTAGGGAAGCACCTCTCTCATCCCATCTCCAGGGTCCCTGGTTCCCGTTCCATTCAGATCCCCCTCCAGGTACCAGCTTGCATTTCTTGCCCTTCTCAGATGTTGCTCCCACCTACTCAACTTCTGGGGTCTCCTTTTCCTCTAATTTCTGAGTGGGTTACCAGTTCATAGCTGCACTCATTCTCCTTTGCTTTTCTAAAAGAGACACAGACCTCCCCCAACCCCTCCCCAACTTTTTAATCACTTGCCAACAGGGAAAATCAGCCAAGATATAAAACATGTTGTAATAATGGGGTGAACACAATGTTTCCAGAATTTTGCTCAGTTCTTCTGGTCATTGGCCCTCACCAGAGGCAGAACAGATGCCAGCGACATGCTCTTGGAATTCCCAGAGCCCTGAATGTAAATAGACTTCTGCTACAGTTTGAGTCTGGAATGTCCCCCACAGGCCCATGTGCTGAAGGCTTAGCTACCATGTTGGTACTATTGGGGGTGGAGTGGTGGAACCTTTAATAGGTGGGGCCTTGTGGGAGTGTGACCTTGACGGGGACATTGGGAACCCAGCCACTCTTCTTTCTCTCTCTTTGCTCCTCAGTCACTCTGTGGTAACAGCTTGCTCTACCACATACTCCCCACCATGATGTTCTGCCTTATCATAAGCCCAAAATGAATGGGTCTGCCCTACCATGGACTGACCATTAGCTGAAATAAACATTGCCTTTTTTTTTTTTTTTCTTTGTACCAAGGATTGAACCCAGGGGTGCTCAATCACTGCGTCATATCCCCAGCCCTTTGTATTTTTTATTTTCAGACAGGGTCTTGCTAAGTTTCTTAGGGCCTCATTAAGTTGCTGAGGTTGGCTTTTAACTTGTAATCCTCCTGTCTCAGGGTCTCAAGCCACTGGGATTACAGGCCATGCCACCAGGTCCAGCAATATTTCCTCTTTTAAAATTGATTATCTAAGGCATTTTGTTACAGTAGGGAAAGTTGACTAACACAACTTCTTTCCTATTTCCTAGTCTCAGGGATTCTGTTGTAGCAATAGAAATTAGACTAAGGCATTTCTCAAAAGGCAGATATGATTGTTGTCCTTCTAATTAAAACTTTACTGTGGATGCCCATTTTTCCTCAGCATACAATTCAAGCTTCTCACAATAGCCCATGAGGTAGACCACATGTGTCTCTGCTGAACTCCCCAACCTTTTCTTGGGTGAAGCTGCCCACCTACATTGTCCCACTGTTATGGGCCAGCCTATTTGGGCAATGACCAAACAGACTCCATGTTACCCTGAGACTCCATGTCATGTAGGAAATGATGTTCCCATGGAAACACCCTGCCTCCTGTACCCTCTGTACTTACTCAGCATGGCATGTTTGGAAACACAAAATGATAATTCTTACACAATGTAAGATTGTTCTCCCGCCATTTTTCTTGGGCAGTGTACCCTAACCACATAAAATGTTAACATTTGCTCAAATGTTAGTAACCATTCTCTGATTGTCATAGCAACAGTCACTTATGATTAATGCACTGACATCCTTTACTTACAGTATAAAAGGTGTACTCTAAGCCCTGGAGGGGGTCAAAAGGTGTAGACTTGCAGCCTGTCCCTCTGTCCCGAGAGCTGGTGAACAAAGATGGTTCCATCTCCTGCTTTAAGATCGATTCAGTGATTTATTGCACTCTCACCATAACACCACTTCTCCTTTGCCATTTCTGAGGCCAGAACATCTCTTTATACCTCCGTGCCTTATTTGTGGTGTGTTCTCCACAACTCACTGACTCCCGTGTTATTGTCACCTTTATCAAAAGGGCCTTCCTCTCTAGCAGGTAGGTTCTGAATTAGACTTAGGGAAGAACACTTGTTGTAATGTAGATGGCCGGTAACTTAAGCAATTCTACTCCCAATTTTAGTGATCTGACATGATGAAGGTGGGCTCATCCTTTATTTCTAATATAATAGAAATACATTTTAGCATATATAATATTGTTCAACTAGATAAGGACACAACTCTCTGGAGTATGCATTCTCAGCTTCAACTGCTAGCTTATCACTTAACCCTTAGTTTCTTCGTTTTAAAAATGGGCATAATAATAAAACCTACCTCATAGGGTTGTTGTAAGAAATCAAGGCATTCACACAAGGTCTCAGGTCTTAAAACAGTGTCTAGTGTTGGAGAGTAAGTGCTTAGTGAATGTTGACTTTAGGTGTCATCATTAGTAATAATATTTGTAGAATTTCATTGTCCTCCTCAAATCATCAGAAGGATTTTGCCCCATAACTGCTGCAGAGATGATCATGTGATTCAGCAGCCATGCCTTCATTCCGATTGGTGACAGAAACTGACTGACAGGAGCAGTCTGCAAATGAAGACATGCAACCCTTTCTTCCCGACCCACCCTGCTCTGTATCTTGCAAAGTGAATCCATGGCCTGATAGATATGATGTTGTGTAAAGCACTTTTGCCTCTATTTTGTCTTAAGGCCAGGATTTAGCAGGAATCCAGGATACTCCAAATCACTGCATGATCCTACCTCCGTAGGAAACAGTCTGTAATGCTCTTCTAACCTCCATGATTTCATATGATTCCCACAGTGACCCCCCTAAGGCATTGGACAGACTCTATCACATGCCTCTGAAAATGCTTTAGCTGCTGACATTTGGATGGATACTGAGAAAACACTTTAAAAACAAAATTTTGTGGGGTTTTTTTTTGCTTTGTTTTAATCTAAATTGTTTGCTTTGGTGGTTTTGTAAAGATGCAACCTGAGGGACAGAGAGAGATGCTTTGTAGGTAGAGTTAACTTAAACCACTGAGCAGAAAAATCTGGGGAATTTGGACTGGTTTTATAAAAAGAACCATACCATATTGTTCAGCTGAACAGAAAGCGGCTTCAAAGGGAAAAAAGGGAAGATAGGAAACAGATGAGACATCTCTTTCCTCACAGAGAGTGTGCCGCTCACCCAGTGGTTTGCAGTGGCTGTAGCATCTGTCACACTTCAGTGACAACCAAAATGCCTTGGAGATAAGGCAACAATTATGAGACCTGAGAAGAAATGAAAGAAAACCCAATCGTAGCCAAATAACACTGCCATCTATTAACAAATTATTACAGGCTGAAGCAGGCTTTAATGAGATTTTAACAAAAGAAATCTAGCCGCATTCCTCTGGGCAAAGAGATTTTTATTATGATGTGAATGATTAAGCAGGAAGGGGCCCTCCCTGGGAGTGCCAATAAAGAGGAAACGTGTGAGCCCTGCCTCCCGCCTCTCCCGGCTCTAACTCTAGAAGAAAAGGACCCATGTAATGCTGTTCCAGGTTTAGTTCCGTACATGGTCTGGTGAACCAAGCAAACCCTTAGGAAAATTGCATTAGATTTTTGTGTGGTGAATCTAATAACCCATTATGCTTTTGCTTATCCTAAAGGGCAGCATGAAATTCTCAAGAAATTATAAGTCAGAGGGCACAGTGATAGCACTAATTTGGAGGAACTACCTAGAATCGAGAACTGCCTGCCCATGATCTTGCAAAACCACTGGGTTTTCAGAAGAGAAGTAATGTTCTTGGTCCTAGAGGGGAAAGAGAAAATAGGTTGCAGGAGGAGTAGGTCAGAGCAAGGGAGGAAAATATGCAATCCAAGAAAGTTAGATGAACTAGGCCTCCTGCACAGATTGAATCTTCCTTTTTTTTTTCTCCCACCTCTTTCATCTAGCCACTAAATAAAAATGCATAGAGAGGGCTGGGGTTGTGGCTTAGTAGAGTGCTTGCCTAGCATGTATGAGGCACTCGGTTCAATCCTCAGCACCACATACAAATAAATAAATTAAATAAAGGCATTGTGTTCATCTACAACTAAAAATATATATTAAGAAAATGCACAGGGAGTTAATGATATCAAGGGTAGATTTAACCATTTTAATACTAATGTTTCTGTTATACAGGAATTCATTTTATTTGAAATAGGAGTCTTCAATGCCTCATTTGAGGGACACTGAGGAATAACTGAGGTGATCCAAGAAGGCCTGGGCTGTTAAATAGAAAAATACCTTAGGAAAGGGGCACTGGACCTCCTTCTGGGAGGAGCATTAGGTCCCTGTCCACTGATGAGTTAGGGAGACTGACCCTCAGCAGCTGGGGCACAGTATAAGACTAGGTCACCTTTTGTGGAAGAATAACAACCAAAATAGCTCCATACTGTGCTGGTTATACTCCCCTTGAGACGGATGGCAGACATGGTCTGTTAAAATATTTAGTGTCTGATAATATATGATAAATGGGTAAGGAGTTTAGCCGCACTTCTCCTAATAGCTCACACTGCAGGAAAGGCATTTAATAGAATTGAAGATGAACTTAAGATGACATAGAAGATAAATCTTAGGAATATACATCTTTGGGAGAGAGTTCATTTTGTTAGAATATAGTGCTATTTTTATTATTAGCTAACATTTATTAAGCACTAAGTGCCAGGTGCTCTTTTAGGTGTTTTACATAAGTTAACTTAATGTGTCTCATGTTATCAGTGATTATGAATTCATAGTTAAAAATTTTTTTTCAATCTCATGAACAAATGCTTTTGTAGAATACAATAATGATTAATTACTAAAAAAGAGAATTTTTTTAAAAATTCAAAATTCAAGCTCAATTATTATTATTTATCATTGGATTTAAATATATAAAATTACTCTGGCAAGTTGCTGTAAATTCTCTTGCAATTTTCTAAATGTACACTCAATTACTATTACTTATCTCTCCACAGAAGAGTAACAAACTTTCACAGACTAGCACAAGTGTATGGACCATATGTTGAAGAGTACTCTATTATCTTATCTAAATCTCATTAAATTTTCCTATGATGTACTTAATATCTTCATTCTTCAAATAAGGATACTGAGGCACAAGGTTGTTATCTTGCGATTGAGACCAGATTAGATCTTTTAGCAGTCAATTAGCTTTGCAAAGAGAAAGTTTTCTATTTCATGATCATAGAACATTGTCCTACCCAGTCATTGTAAAATTAAGAGTAGCTTAAGAAAAGCAAGCTTTAACAAGAAAGCATAAATGGAGCATTATGACTCAGGATTTTGTAGAAAAACCATGAAAAAATAGATGACACTTTAGTATTATCCTCTTTGCTTTATTGAACAACATGGCAAAGGATTTCAGACTGTGGCTTGGGAGCTGCCTGAATTTATTCTTGGCTTATGTACCTATTTGCTATGTAAGCTTGCTAGTTCCAACCTATAAGAATCATTAGAAGGAATAACTGTGTTGATATATGTACAGTAGTTTTAAAATACCTAGCACATAGTAAGTGCTCCGAAGATATGATATTTGATATGATATATGAAAAGATGCATTGTGATACATCAGAGTCCCTACAGAATTGAATTTGTCAGAGTCTAAACTTGACTGAACAAGCCAGCTCCCCCTGCCTTCAACTACAGTCATTGTTGGAACTCAGCACTGCTGCAGGGGCCAATGCCAGACCTGGGGTGCACAGCAGAGTTTTTCAATAGAGGCACTATTGACATTTTGGGTTGGATAATTCTTTGTCTTGGGGGGCTGTTGCATGTATTATAAGATAAAAGCATTCTTGACCTCCACCTACTAGATGCCAGCATCACATCTTTCCAGTTGTGACAATCAAAAATGTCTTTAGTTATTGTCAAGTGTTCCCTGAGAGTAAATTTGTCCCCAGTTGAGAACCACTGATAGAGTGAAAAGAGAATATTAATAATAGTTGCTTATATTTTTATAGCTTTCACTTTCTAAAGACTTTTGCAAATTTTAGTTGGGGAAAAAAAGAGAAAGGACAAGAAAATATCAGAAGAGAAAAAGAGATAAGTATAAAAGGAGAGAGAGAGGGAGAGGGAGAAGGGAAGGACAGGATGTAAAAACTACAGAGATGGCCTGCACCGGGACATTCCTGTAATCCCAGTGTCTGTAATCCCAGGAGCATCAAGAGTTCAAGGCCAGTCACAGTAATTTAGCAAGGCCCTGAGTAACTTAGAGCGACCCTATCTCAAAATAAAACATTGAAAGGGTTGGGGATGTAACTGGGTAGTTAAGCCACCCTGGATTCAATCCCTAGAACCAAAAAAAAAAGTACAAGGGATGAAGCAGTACAAGGGATGAAGCAAGGCAGACACTGAATAAACAAAGGAATGCCCAAACAGGTATGTGAGTTCATGTGATCTCCCATGAGTGCCTCTCCTGCTGCACGTCCTGCCAGCACCTTCTACTCAACATGATCAAAACTGAACTCAGCGGTTTTCCCCAAAAGATGTGTTCCTTCTTTGTGGTTCTAGTTTGTTACTAACCTCACCATTCACCCAGTAACCCAGATCTGCAAATATAAGTCCTCTTAAAAAGACACCCCTTTCCAATCTTCCTCAGTTCCCAACATACACTCAGTTATTAGATCTGCCAGCTCCACTCCTCTTCCCCAGAGTCAGGGTCACACATCCACTTGATGGATACACTGAAAGGGTCCTCAGCCCATCATTCCCATTTTATTTTTATTTTTTATATGGTATGTTTTAATTTTAGGTATAATTTTAAGCTTTCCTCAGAAAAAGAATTTGTTAATGATATTTATTTTCCCACATTTTTTATTGACCTTTATTCTGTCTTTGGCCAGCTAACAACCTAGTGTTACCAAAGAATTCTGCTCAGTCAATATAGTGAGAATCCCCTCACTATTGATATATGATCACCCTTTATACTAATCAAGTTTCTCATCTCCACTTTTGATTTTTTCCCACTTTTATCAGTGTATTATAGTTGTACATAATGGTGGAATTTGTTGTTATGTATTCATATATGTGCATAATATGAGAGGAAACATGACCTTTGACCTTCTGAGTTTGGCTTATTTTACTTAATATAATGGTATTTAGTTCCATCCATTTTCCTGCAAATGCCATAATTTAATTTTTCTTGTGACTGAATAAAACTCCATTGTAAATATATATATATACCACATTATCCATTCATCCATTGATGGATACCTAGACTGATTCCATAGTTTGGCTATTGTGAATCACTGCTATAAACATGGATATGCATGTATCACTATAGTATGATGACTTTAATTCTTCAGGATAAATACTTAGGAGTGGTATAACTGGGTCATGTGGTGGTTCCATACCTAGCCTTTTGAGGAACCTCCATACAGATTTCCATAGTGGTTATAATAATTTATGATTCTGCCAAAAGTGTAAAAGTTGGGCTGGGGTTGTGGTTCAGTGGTAGAGTGTTTGCCTAAAATGTGTGAGGCACCGAATTCAATTCTCAGCACCACATATAAATAAATGAGTAAAATTAAGGTCTATCAACATCTAAAAATACTAAGAAAAAAAAAAAAAGAAGTGTAAAAGTGTTTGTTTTTCTCCACATCCTCTCTAGCATTTATTGTTTGTATTCTTGATGGCTACCATTCTGAATGGTGAGTGCATCACTTCCATTTTATAGATGAGGAAACTTAAGCCCACAAGGCCAACGGTGGACCTAGAACAGATTACTGAGTCTAGTTTCCCTGATTGTAAAATGAGGATGATACCATGTGATTTATGGAGTCGTGAGCTGGCACAGAGCTGACCTATCACAGTGTGCTTTTGGTAATTCTGCTCCCTCCCCTCTTGTCTTGTCAGTTAAGGGGCTGTTTTTCCTCATTTACCACACTGTGCTAGATCAGGGTCCTCTTGTCTGTCCTTCATCTGTACCCAGTGCTTCTGTCCATTTGACCTCATCATTTCATTCCTCATGCTACTTTTCAATTCCTGGCCAACCCTTATCACTGCTGGTTAATGCCCTGTGAGAGCCCCCTTGGTGGTCTTCTAGGGTCTAAGCTCTTTGTAGGCCAATCCATTTCACCCATTGCTGATAGATCAATAGCACTGAGATCAAGTTGCTTATTTTTTTAAAAAATTTCACTAGTTTCCCATATATAATCTAAACTTCCTGATCTACCATTACCCAGTCTCTCCTCTTCCTCCCCACTCTCTGAATTCATCCAACTTGTCTTCCTAATCATAATTCTGCATCATGCTTCTTATCTATTATCAAACTAAAAATGCCTTTTCTTTTATATACCCCATGCGTTCCCCCAAATTCCCTTTTCTCATGTGCATCTTCCTGGAATTCCTTTTCTAAAATCCACATATCCTTCATCTACCCACCCCCCAACATTTGTTCATGAAGCCTATCCTCATATTCCTAGTTAACATGTGATCGATCTCCCTCTTCTCTATCCTCTCCATCCACATCTATTTTATGGAATTTATGCCTTTCCACTTGTTACCATAGATAACCATGTACTTATTTAATATCTCCATCTGAACTGGAGGCCCTCAAAGACTCAATATGTACAAATTGACTTATCTTTTATCTACCATGGGACTTACTATAATAAATATTTACCTGGTCCATATTGGTCATATAAATGACACTAACTCTCATACTTATTTATCCCTCATGAAACTCATACTTATTTACCCATCTAAATAGCAAACCCAAACTAGCAAACTATAGAAGCATGAAGAAAGCCTCTGAAAAGTCAGAAGTTTGTGTCATATGAACAGCCTGGCATGTGTGCATGCATATGCATGAGTGGTAGCACAAAACAGGGATGCGGTGTTCTGAAGTCAGGCAGGACTGGTTTCTAATCCTAGCTCTAACACTTACCGGCTAGGGTAGAAACAAAATAAATAATACACAAAGTTGGTTTGCCAAATTTCACATATATACTAACTACTTTAATAGGCTTAATATGTTAGGATTTAACATTTGGCAATGAGAATTATTAGAGTAGCTGCTTTGATACACACACGTGTACATGTAGATAGATCTACAGTTACCAACTAAGTATCTTTTTTTTTCAAACGGGTTAGTCTTCATTTTCAAGTCTTACTCTTTAGTCAGGACTTCTGTTTCTCTAGTTAGCTTGCATATGTTCTATCTCTTTCGTTCTATTAGTGTCCATATGCATGAGAAAGTTCTGGAGCTGTTAATAACACTATTTATCAAGTTTCTACTAAATGCTATTAATCTACCAACAACTCTTTAAAGCAGATTAGATGGTCTCCATTTTATGGGTGCAGAAACAGAATCAAAGAGTGTAGTATTTTCCTAGTATTTTCTGCATAGCCTATAAATTGTGGACTCCTCCTCCAATTACCACACTTGCTACTTGCCTTAGGTTGTGTCAGTAAAGCAATCTAAATGCCAGGTCAAGGTGAGGAACAATGATCTATTTGCTCTATCAATTTCTCAGAAACTCTGACCTTAGAACTCTCTGAAATATTGAAACAAAGTTTATTTCAATTCTGTTTAAAGAGTAAACAACATTTTCAGGTGGAGGGAAACTTTATAATACTCTCCCACGTTTTCCTATAGAGGGGGTAGCCTCCACCCATTGCCCCATTCCCTATTGCTTCCTCCCAAGAGAGGAAACCTGATGAATTCCTTATTGTTTTAAAAGTGAGCAATGCTATTGACCTCAAAACCAGGATCAGGCCCTATAGGTCACCCAGTTCAGCCTTTTCCATCTATCTTCCTTTTCGGTGAAGCACAGCCCATTTCCTGTCTCTTGCCCATGCAACAAAGAAAACTGGGGCTACCCTGCTTGTGACCGGGTGTGTGACAAACCTTGTAGCAGTTTTCCTAGGTGAATTTACAGCAGACTCAGAGTCTCTCACCCTCTTTCCACTTCTCTCTCTTCTCCCTGGGATGCTCAGGCCTGTTTCAAGGCCCAGTTCCAGTGAACAGGTGAGAGTCCCAACTTTGGCATCAGATTCAAACAGTTTTTCTCTGTTCCCAGTTGCACCAGAGATCCCCACATCATGGAGATTATTGGGCACTTGCTGAACCATCAGTAAAACAGTTATTTTTGTCCTTTTTTGTATGATGGTTCTTATGTTTTATCTAGCAGTAAGACTCCAGAGAGAAAAAGAAGGTAGTTTTAGAGCCAGAGCCTCTGGCTCCACTGCTAGGACAGTGGCTTTCTGTGTCTTGGTCTGTATAGCAAAGCTAACCTCATTTTCACAGATCAGCTAAGCTGCAGGCAGTGATTTTAAGCCACGTGAATAACTGCTATCAACAACCCTCAGAGATGGCCTGCCATTAGAAATCTCATTTTGTAGTTAACAAGGTTGGGTGGAGAAACTTCGGGCAACTTTTGTTTAGGGTACCAGAGTTCAGAATGAAAAACTGCTTATTCTAATTTTGTCAGAAATAGCTCATGCAAGTTAACAAGTTAGTTCTGACAGAAGCCAGTCTAGGCAGATTTACTTAGATTCCTACATACCATCTTAAAAATAAAGTTCTAGCCCCACCCCCAGAACAAATGCTCTGTGGTTTGGACAAGCAAGGCCTCTTTCTGGGCCACAGTGTCCTCATCTGAACAATGAATGCTTTGATCCAGATCATCAATGGCATCCCAACTGCTTCCATATTCTGTTTACACTCAGAAGTTAGGTACTGGGGCCTGGGTTGGCCTCAGGGCATATTTTGGTGGTTCTGAGGGGTTTAGGGAGAGGAGTGAATCTAGAGGAAAAATCCAATGAATAAAAAAGAAGAAACTTGCCAGATGCAAAGTGGGAGTTTATTCCAGGCATATTAAATTATCATGAAACACATCCATCTACAGTTATTAAGAACAGGAAACAGCTCTGCTTGCCTAAAACCCTCATTTCCGAAGCAATAACAAATTATTCATTTCCTTCATAAGTTCTTTAGTCCTTGGGATATTTAGCACCAGGAGTTTGACCATGTTATGACTTATTCTCATAACCTGTGATAAAGATTTTGCTAAATATTTCACATAAATGACTTTGGTATGGCTTATGGATCCTCATTCATTTATTTTGCTTTTAGTATAATAGCTTAGGACTTTGTCATAGACTTTTTTTTTTTTTCCAAAAACAGGAGACATGTATGTCCCAGATTTGCAGTATTTTCATAAATAAATAACAAAAGCACTCTTCTTTTGTGCAAATATGTGTCAAAGATCACTGAAATTAAAAAGTTTTACTTTCTCAACCATGTAAAAGAATGACTTTAAAACAGGCTGCATCACTGTTTAGACGTGTTGCTGCATAAGAAATTGTCATAAACGTAGAGGCTTAAAGCAACATTCATTTAGTATCTCACTGCTCTGTAGGTCAAAAGTCTGCATGGCTCAGTGGTAGAGCGCTTGCCTAGCACGTGTGAGGCCCTGGGTTCGATCCTCAGCACCACATAAAAATAAAGGTATTATGTCCATCTACAACTAAAAAAAAAAAAAAAGTCTGCTTGACTTTTTCTTTTTTAGAGGACAGAGGGTACCAGGGATTGAACTCAGGGGCACTCCCGCTGAGCCACATCCCCAGCCCTATTTTGTATTTTGTATTTTATTTAAAGACAGGGTCTCACTGAGTTGCTCAGGGCCTCACTTTTGCTAAGGCTGGCTTTGAACTCATGATCTTTCTGCCTCAAACTCCCGAGCACTGGGATTACAGGCCTATTCCACCAGGCCCAGCTGCTTGAGCTTTGCTGGATTTTCTAAACAGGATGTGACAAGGCCAAAATCAAAATGTTTACAGGTGGCTCTTTTCTGGAGGATTTGGGAAGAATCTGCTTCCAGTCTCATTCAGGCTGTTGGCAGAATTCTGTTCCTGCGGTTGTAGGGCTGAAATCTCACTTCCCTGCTGGCTGTTGGTGGGTGGTGGCTCCTAGTTGCCTAAGGCCACTCAAATTCTTCAGCAGACGGACCCTTCCTTCTCCAAGTCAGCAATGGTCCACTGAATCCCACTGGAGTTTTGAATCTCTGACTTCCTCTTCTGCTGCTAGACAAAGAAAATGCTCTGCTCTTAAAAGTGCTCATCCACTGAGTCAGGCCCACCAGGAGGTTCTTGATATGGCAAGGTCAACTGATTTGTGACTAATAAGCAAAACACCTTCTGAGCATTACCTAGATTAGTGTTTGACTAAATGAGATGAGAATCAAAATCTCTCTTTCTCTCTCTCTCTCTCTCTCTCTCTTTCCCTCCCTCCCTCCCTCACATGTGTGTACGAGTGCACACACACACACACACACACACACACCATCTTATATCCATCCAGTTTGCTCTGTTTCTTTGGAGAACCCTAACCACCACCATCTCTAAGAGGTTAGATGACATTTGTAAGGCTATAATGTGTAAAGAGAAAAACAATGAATAGTGTCGATTACTCCCATTTGGAGAGGACTGAACTCTCATGGATTTAAGAAAGGATGGTTGCTCCAAGAAGGTTTTGTGAAATATGAATGGATAGAAAAGAAGTGGAGGTTTCACATAGCAGACCTGGGGTGATGGGCAGAGAGTGCTGTGTTCTGGGAGCAAGGAGAAAACAGTCCAGATGGAGTTCTAAGGGGTAGAGGGAAATGTTGTTAAAAAGGCAATATGGACTGGTCTCTGGAAAGCCCTGATAGGCCCTGAGCAGCACTATGCATAGAACACAATTGTAAAAGACCTTAAAAATTCACCTTTTTAACAAACAGCATTAAACACCTCCCCTGTGGCAGGTTAGAGTTCATATAATCTTGTCTAGGCCTCCATCTACAAACAAGGAACCTGAGACACAGGGTGGCCATCTCAGGTCACACAGGAAATCGCTGCAGAAGAGTGCAATCTCAGGAAGCCTCAGTCAGGTCCTGGGCACATCTTCCTGCTTCCTGCTTCTCCAAGCTCCTCTCCTACCTCCTCCCACATGCTTGCTGCTTCCCAATCATACTTGCTTCCTTGTTCCTCAACCACGCCAAGTTCACTCCCACCTTAGAGTCACCACACTTGTTCTGTCTGCCCAAAAGGACCCTGTCTTGGGTTTTTGCACACTGGAGCATCTTGCCACAGATCTTGACACAGTGGCTATCTTCTGAGCATGGTCTTCCTTGGCACAGGCTCAAATTTATCTTCTTTATAGTCATTCATCAATATCTAGTTTTATTATATTATTATTTTACTTTTCTGTTGTTTGTCTCCCCAACTAGAATATAAGTCCCATGAAAGCAGAATGTGTTCACTGATGTGATGTGCTCACCACTATAATCCCAGCAGCTTAAACAGGGCATAAGAACATTAGTTACTCTACAAATACCAATGGAAGAGATGAGTGTGGAATACAGATCTCAGCTCACCTTGGTTAAGTGATTGAGAGGCGATGAGAGATAGAAAGACACAAAGAGGTACTTTAATGAGGTAGAGAGAGATACCTCCAGCCATCACCTGGTCCCACAGCCATGCCTTTTGTCTTCTTTTACTTTTTCTCCAAAGCAGATGCCTTTAGACTGCATTGTTGAGGCAGTAATTCTTACTGGATAAATATCACAAGTAGTAGCTGGGTGTGGGGACTAGACCTTGTAGGGTCAGCTACTTGGGAACTGAGGTAGGTGGATCACTTGAGCCCAGGAGTTCAAGGCTAGCCTGAGCAACATAGTTGAGATCCTGATTCTTAAAAAATAAACACATAATGAGTCTTAATTTTAAAAATCATGAATAGTACCAACTTCAGCTAACCACTCAATTCCCCCTGATGACAGTTTCAAACCAAATCTTATACACCTCTCTACATCATCCCCTCTCACCTGAGAAGTTGAGGGCCAGATAATATGAACTCTCTCAGGTTTCCCTGCCCTCACTTCAGTTCCCTGTTCTTTATCTCCAATCTTTCACTTTTCCCTTTCTGCTTTAAAATATGTACCCATTTCTATTTAAAGAGTTTCCTCTCTATTTTTTCATTTAATCCCTCCTCAATTTGATCTTCCCCCTGCCCCTGATCCACACTTGACATTTCCAGCCAAGTTTCATCAGTAAGCCATATCTACACATACAGCTCTCTCCCTCTAACCCCTTCACTGGCTCCTCAAACTCAAAATTCTTGAGTGTGGTCGTCAAGGTCCTCCCAAGGGCAAGGCCAGTTTAGCTCTTCAACTTTATTTCTATGCACCCTAGAGTTAAAGTGATGTCAAAGTATATAGTTATTTGTTTGCAATTTTAATTCAAGGAAGCTGTTGGCTTGCAGCTGTGACAATAAAAGACACTGGGCCACAGGGAATCTGGTACAAAGGCACTCTGGCAGAGCAAATTCCACCACATCAGTTTTACTGTTTTCCATGACTGGCTAATCCACCCTGCAGAGAGTCTGAATCAGCCGCTTCTTCCTCTAAGACCTTCCCGGATGCCTACCTGTTTATGAGTGGGTGTGCAGCTGCACCGCAGAGTACACAGAGCCTTTTGAATCAGTGAGCTTGGATTTCATATTTTCAATTATTTTATGCCACCTTAAGCCTCCCATTCCTTTCATTAGCTTGGATAAGTGCAAGCCAACTGAGTGATAGAGTTGCCTGATGAGATAAATTCATTAAACAAACATTCGGCAAACACTTATTACAAACCCAATGTGCCAGGTGTGGTACATGCCTGTAATCCCAGTGGCTGGGGAGGCTGAGGCAGGAGGATCTGAGTTCAAAGCCAACCTCAGAACTTAGCAAGGCCCTAAGCAACTCAGTGAGACCTTGTCTCTAAATAAAATATAAAAAAGGTCTGGGGATGTGGCTTAGTGCTTAAGTGCCCCTAAATTTAATCCCTGGAACCAAAAATAAATACATGAATAAATAAAATAAAAAAGAACCCAATGTATGCCCCCCGGGGATGGTCATAATATGTAGGGGGACAAAATCATGTAAACATTACTTTAAAAGACTATTTATTATAACACAGGTGTTTGCAATATAATACAAACTAAGGGAGCATAGAGTGCTTCTCTGACAGTCTAAAGAGGATAGAGAAGGCTTTGTGGGCAAGGGGACAAGACATGGAAGATGTGAACGTGAGGTTAGTCTAGAAAAGGAGATAAAATTTCCAGGTTTCCACTCTACCATCATAAAATTTAAGTAGTCTTTTAAAATGACATGACAGAATGCATTTCTTAATGGCATTATCTGACCCATACCAAATGATGACTGTGTGTGTTTCTTGCTCCTTTGCCCTGCTTTTGGGTTAAGGATCAACTGAGGTTTGCAAGCAGCAGTTGAAAGATGGTCCCAACTTATCAGGATAGATTAGAGACGCCCATGCAGAGCTGAAGCTGGTGGACTTCTGAGCTGCAAAAAAAACCAAAACAAAACAAAAACAAAAACAGAAATAAACAACTAAAAAAACCAAGTTGCTCAGGCTGGGAGAGAGAAGCAGAAGGGAATACAGTGGGGCAAAAAGAGGAGATCCCAGAGCAAGCCTAAGGCTAGAGAATTGTGAGGCTGCAAGATGAGTCATCAGGGATTGTTTTAAAAAGTGGGTCCATCGTGATGTTTCTGGAAGAGCATATAATTTAGAACTGATATGACTTACAAGTTACAAGACAGTGATTAACCATGCAAAGAGCTAGAGGATGGGTAACTTGTTAGAGACTAGCTATGTAACTCCCTATTTAGCATAATGCCTATTGGTTCATTTGCAGAATTCGGAACAAAAAATAAGAATATATCAAACATGGCATTCTGGGTCAAAACAGAATATGTGAAGTATTAAAGGACACTTCAAGGGATCCGTAGTAGCAGCCTCTAAGGTTATCCACCTGAGGTCATAGAAGTACCACATTGCTAACCTCTTTCTATGAATTTCTATTTTTAGAAAATTTCTATTTTTAGAAAAACAGAATGCATTTAAACTACTTTCAATAACTATTCTAGATTGTTTTTGTAAAAAGAACTGTATTAATTTACCACCATCAGATTCACCACAACCTCAACTGCATTTAGTAAAGTAAGTCACTGAGTGAACAATTGATGACATAGTATATTTGAAACAGCACCTCAAATTGGTTTCACTGCAAGTCTTTGCTTACTGGAGTTATCTCTTCAGGCTGGCACAAAGCTATTAGAAAGTTCTTGTGGAGTTATAATATTATACAGATAAGGGCATTTCCATTTGAATAGGGTTGTCACCAATTTGAAAATTTCTCCTTTTCTTTCATCTCCTATAGAAATCAACATAGTATATAGTCTCAGAGTTCTTTGGCATCTCTCTCTAGAAGGCCTTTTACATCTATCTATAAATTATTTTTATTCCCACAACCATTAGCATAGTTCATAGACCATAAAACTTAAATCTTGTGCTACTGCAATTGTCTCCCTGCCTTCAGGCTTCCCCATGGTAATAAAAATTCATTTACTGAGGAACTACTATAAGCAAGGCAGACTGCTAGGAGTTATGCAGATATTAGTTCTCAAAACAACTCCATGAGGGCTGGGGTTGTGGCTCAGTGGTAGAGCACTTGCCTGGCATGTGTGAGGCACTGGGTTCAATTCTCAGCACCACATATAAATAAATAAAATAAAGGTCCATTGACAACTAAAAAATAAAAAGAAATAAAAAATAAAACAACTCCATGAGACAGATATTAACTCTATTTTACAGGTGAGGAAAGTGAGACACAGAAAATTCAGATAATCATTGAGCTTATACAACCAGTAAGTGGAAGAGCAGAATTTTATCCTGAGTCTGAATGATTTCAAAAACTTGTGCCTTCTCTGAAATACTCTGTAATTGATCTTCTAACCTGTCCTGTGCATTTTTGTACTTGTTATTAAGTCACGGTCTCCTAGCTCCAAACCCATCCCTTTATACTCTGTTCTGTGATGCTAGAGCTGGGACCTTGCAAACCACATTCTACTTTGCCACCTCACTCTGTGTTGGGCTCTGTTAACAGAGACATTAAAAGGAGAACACTCAAGCCTGGAGGAGGGGGAAGAGTTTTCTATATGCTTCCTGTGGGCTTCCGGTCTGCATAAGTTCCCATGAGCATCACCCCTGTAGTACTTCTTTACTCCGAAAATACAGCCTTCACCCAAAGCAGCAGCTAATTCAGTTTGAAATTTTTCTAATACTTGCAGAATAAGTTTCATCACATCCAGAGACTCCAGAATCAGCCAACTGATGCCCCTTTTCAGAGGTTGGGTCCTGGCCCCACCAAGGCTCTGCAAGTCTCTTCCTCATCTGAGTTTCACTTCTCAGGGTCAATCCTCTTCCCTTCCAGGATTTTATAATTCTAACCTCCTCCATTTGTTCTCTCAGCCCTAAGGGTACTAGCATTTCCTCCTGTTGCTAACTTCATAATACCTTAGAGTTCTCTTTCACCCTTTCAGCTACCTTGTTTGACAACTCTATACCTTGTTAAAAATTCTGGAGAGGCTGCTGCCAGGAGGTACTTGCTCTAGGAAGCAAGTGAACCTAAGTGATTCAAGAAGCAAAACCTAGTGGATACCGAGCTCTCTCAAATGCCCTCTTAGAGGCCACAGCACCCATTTTCCACCAATGGAGACACTGACTGCTGATGACTCACAGCTGTGTCCCCATGGGGATGCACCTTCAGCTTCATGGAATTGTCCATCCAAGGCTATATCACTTGTCAGGAGTGACTTAAGGCCAACAGTTGGCTGAATGAGAGGGTATACGTGAGAAGTCATTCTTATTTTGCAGAATCAGACTAGGTTGAGCCATGGGATGCAGAAGTCTGGCTTCTAGGAACTGTGGAGGCATGTGGCGCTGCGTGGGAGTGGTTCCCTGTCTCCTTCTGGAATTTTCTCCTTAAAGAAATGGTTCCCCTAACTCCACCCTATCCTGTCCATCACAGAAGAAGCTCCTCCCAGTCCTGGACCCCCTTTACCTGTGTATATAAATAAAAGAGAGTTGGGCTGTTATAAGAGCCCAACTTGTCCTCTTACAACAACTTGGCCTCTTACAACAGCAAGTTGGCTGTTGTAAGAAGCCAGAGCTGGTATGGCCAGACCCATCATGCCCCTCTCGTTAAAAAAGAGTGTTGGCTCCTGTGTGTTTACTGAGTAGATAAGTTTTTTGGGGGTAATTGAGTGATACACCACCAAAATCCTCCTCCGGCAGTTAACCCTTTTCTCCTTCACGCAGGACGTGGCAGAAAGGACCCCCACAGGTACACAGGTCAAACACACCTTCCTTAGTCTGGGCCCCAGGCTTCCTATAGGATCAGTGGAGACCTCAGGGGCTATCTCATGGTGGGTCACATTCTCCCTGGGCTCCCTTGAGTACTCCCAATAAACTTTCGGTTAGCAACTGTCCATCACAGTCCTTTCCTGGGTATTTCCAATGTGCCAACCTAAGTTAGAGATGCCTGGATCTAGGGTCTGTAGAGATTCAGGTGGGCACCATGATTAAGCCTGGGGTGGTGGAGGGCTAGTACTAAAAAAAAGTAGAATTATAGGAACAGTCATAATTTCCATTTTCATAAACCCAAAGCAAAATAAAAACATTCTACAGGACTATAATTCCTGAAAAATAGCCTAATGCAGAGACAATGTGGCTAACAAGACCCCGGGAGCATTCTCACAATATTTTTGTTGCTCTATATTTTCACCTACTTTTTAGCTTTAACAAGTCAAATTGCTTCAATACCCTGAGGCCAGTTCAGAATACATATGCCACGCTGGCATTAAAAATCTGCATATCTTATTTTCTTTTTCATTGCCTGTAATTCTGTAAATAAAAAGGAAGATAATATAAAATTGCAACTTATCTTCCATTCACATTATATAAAATTTAACTTTTGTAGAGAAGGAATTGATTTAAATCATTAAATGACAAAGCAGTCATCTCCCATAACATTATTATTTTAAGAGGTTGCTACTTGAGTTTTCAAAAGCTTACTCATAGACTTAATTTTCTTAGTCTGCAAACAAATTAAAGTATTCATAAATGCTATCAAAATTATATACTGTAGTTTTGAAATAATAACCAATTAGTTTTTAATGAAAGGAAATTTAGACAAAGAAAATAAAATATTCTTCAAATAATAGGTTTGTTTATCAAACACTGAATAAAACTTCCTAAGACATTTCAAGAGAAAATTGACAATTCCTGGCTTATTTTTAGCATCATTGTAAGTTATAATTACATTTTGTTTTAGGGAAACAAAAGCTCATAACAACTAAATATCTGGATACTATAAATTTGGTTATCTGAACAAATTCAAGATGAGAAATACTTAATTTATGCTTAAAATCAAAGACTTATTGGAAAGAAGTCTCAATTAAATCCTAGGCAGAGTGCTTTATTTAAGCTGATAAGGTGTTGCTAGTTTTGTTTTTAACAAGGCCTTAACAATGCTGTGAAACAGTCTAGTGTATATGTTTTTATAAAATCTGTGTTTTGTTTGGCTATATTTTATGATATGCTTATTTATACCATGGTTATATTCCCTGACAGTTTTTCATTGTAAATTGGATCATAAATATCGTCCTAGTCACAGCTTCTTGATTTTCCTCTTTTTCATTCCTTCACATTTTCTCTTCACAGTAACTTCTCATTTTCTTGCCTTCTTGGATAGCATAGAAAACAAGACACATTGAAGAGGGCATGAAGAGAGGCATGACAAGAGGCTGAGGCAGAGGCGCTGTGGTCAGTGGGGGACTTTGCCTGCCATCCAGTGTCTTCTCTAACATTTAGAAAGGTATGGAAAGCAGCTATTCTGCAAGAGTAAGCTAAGAAGAATGAACACATATTAGGAGAACTTAATATTTTAACCAAGTGAAGACTAAATTTAGATATAAGCACAAGATTAAATATATACTTGTTAATAGTCATCATAGCAAGCAGTACATATTAGTAATTGTCATTAATTTCTTGAATCTGGCTTTAAGGCCCTCTGAGAATATTTTTGTGTGTACATACATTCATACCTCTCTTCAGTTTACCGTGGATTTGAGGAGACTTTACGAAATTCTATATAAAATGAAGTAGGAAATTTGAATTTATAACAAACAAAAAATAACCAGTGTGCTGGCATTGCCTGGCAAATCTTCTATTCTCCTCTTCCCTCCTCCTGCCTTTACCAGACTTTTGTTTTGGTATGCATCCCTCCTGAGTAACAAAGTGAAAACTGACCCCACTTCCAGATATAGGAGTGGGTCTTGATTACTATAACTCAATCAGGGTCATGCCATCAGTCTTGTGACAGTCAACAGGAGTCCCCAGTTCAGGTGTGACATAGGACCCTCTGGCAGTTTTAAAACTTAGCCCCCAAATTCTCCAATACCCCTGCTAGTGAGAGGTACAGTCCTTGAATCTGGGCTCTTTCATTCTTGATCAATGGAACATATCAGGTTGACATTTATGTTAGTAGAATCATAAGGGTAGTTAGTAGCTGAACTGCCAGCTGTGGAGGTGGGCCATCTTGGAAGTAAAGCCTCCAGTCAATTAGTGAGCTAAATAAATGTTTGTTGTTCTTTTAAACGACTAAATTGTACAGTGGTTTTCAATGCATCAGTTGGTAACCAGAACACTGGTACTTAAACCTGGTATGTGAATTTTTTTCCTCTCCCTTAAGAAATTTGGGACTTTTATCCATGGAGAAATAAAAAATCTTTTTACTTGTCTTTTTAAAAATTTTCTCTTCATTCCCTTCCTGCTTTCCCTCCATGCTTCCCCTTTCCTAGTATTCAGTTATCCTTTTCAATAAAAATGAATATCCTATAATTTGGGGCAATATCCTTGGTAATCTTTCTTTAATGATTTCCTCCTTTCCTTTTCTGTTCTTTCTTTCTGGAACCCCACATGAGACAAATTGGGTCTTTTTCATTGATTTTCTAATTCTCTTTCCTTTTGTTCATCTTTTTTCTTCTCTGTTTTTTTCCAAAACTGACACTGAATTTTTAATCTCAGCTAGCAGATATTTAACTTCCAAGAGCTGTCTTACTCTTTGAGAAATCTTTTAGGTAAGATTCTATTATTATTATTATTATTATTATTATTATTATTATTTTAGTTGCCAATGGACCTTTCTTTTATTTATTTATATGTGGTGCTGAGAATCGAACCCCGTGCCTCACACATACTAGGCAAGCGCTCTACCACTGAGTTATAACTCCATCCCTGGGATTCTATTATTTTTTTCCATGGATAAAATATTTCTCTTTCTTCTCTGGAAACATTAATCTTAAGGATTTCCTAAAAACATTTCTGCTTTCTATGTCATTTGTATTTCTTTGATGTTTCTTTTCTCTGTTCATTTAGATCTCCCTTTTATTTTGGAGGTATTTGAATATTAAAAAGTATTAAAACTTTTTAATTATAATTATTAGTACATATTAATTGTGCAAAATAATGGATTTCTTTGTGATATTTTCATACATGTCCATAATTTACTTTGATTATATTCCCCCTCCCTACTACTCTCTGTTGCCCTTCCCTCCCCCTCCCTGGCTACCTTCCCCTTTCCTAATAGTCACTTTACTACTTTCATGTGGTCTTTTTATTTCTTTCTAGATTCCACATGAGAAAAAAACACGAGGTACTTGTCTTTCTGAATATGACTTATTTCACTTACTATAAAATGCTAAACTTTCTGTAAATTTGGTAATAATGTTCTTTCTTTCACTTTTGGTTTTAGTGACTTGAGTCTTCTTTTTTTTTCTTATTAAGCTAGTTAAAGTTTTGTCCATTTTTTAAACTTTTCAAAGGACTAGCTTTTGATTTCGTTGTTTTTCTCCATTTTAAAATTCTCTATTTCATCAGATTCCTCTCTAGTCATTATTTCCTTCTTTTTGCATTGAGTATTTTCTAATGAAGCATTTAAATTTTTTAATGATAATTTTTCTATCTCCCTATCCATCTGTATTTTAATGGTTTCTCTAGGGCTTACCATATTTACTCATCAGAATCAGCTTCAGTTTTATAGTAACAATTGCAATGAGATGTGAAAATTTTATTCCTTTATTCTTCTCCTTTCCCCTCTTTTTGTTGTATCAGTTATACATATTTATACTTACAAATGTTAAAATCCCAACAATACAATAATTTAGCTAGTACTTTATTACTTTTGTATCTTTTAGAGAAACTGAGAAAAAAGAGAAGCAAGTATATCTTTAAAGGTTTTGTTAAATCAACTTTCTTGTTTATCATTCCTGGTTCTCTTTATTTATTTCTGTAGATTCAAGTTACCATCTGGAATAATTTTCTTAGCTTAGTACACCTTTGTTCTGGCCCGTCTCTTTGGGCCTGTTGATAGCAAATATATTGTATTCTCTATATTTTACATGTCCAGTAGTATATTATGTACTATACTGGGCATGTATTCATTGGATGAATCTTCGAGCTGTAACAGTTTATCATTTTTCTTTTCTCATCTCTTTATTGTTTATTTCTGTTTGCAAAAGAAGCAGTAGAGGAAAGTGGTGGACTGCTTGCCTGGCATGTGTGAGGCCCTGGGTTAGATACTCAGCACCACATGTAAATAAATGAAATAAAAGAGCTATTGACAACTAAAAAATATATACATTTAAAAAAAGAAGTAGTGAAAGGAAAAGGAAGAGACCATAACTGATTCATAGCAGGCCTGGGGAAGATTAATTCCCAGCAAGAAGAGACTGAAAGAAATGAGCAGGTCAAGTTATTTCAGCAATATTGTGCAGAAATTAAGAGCATATGATTTTTTTAGTCAATTAGAATGCTACTCCCTAGCTAAGTGATTCTGAGCAAGTGAGTTACTTTGTTTTTCTGAGCTTCCATTTCCTCATCAGTATAATGAGTATAACAATATTTATGTGACTTTGGAAGCTAAAGGGTGTGATGTATACCAGGTGTTCAATACATAACGATTACACTCAACCCAGAAATAAAGATTCAGAGCACAACTCCAGAAGGCCTACAGATTACACTGGTGGAAGCACTGTGACCAGCAGGAAGGGTAATGACCCATGGTTATTCTGACTATCGTTAGTAGGGCTACTTCACTGAAGAGCAAAATATGATTCAGGGAACAGGGATGTAGGGCCAATTAATATGATGTGAAACTTTTTAGATATTTTATCCTTGTCTTAGAATACTGCTGCACATATTTGGAAGACAGATGGTCAAAATCCCCTGTGACTCCACAGTGGGGTAGTTTTGGTTCATTATTTCTATGGCAAAACATTTTATTTGTAGGTCTTCTATTTATATGCATATTTGCTGGAGAGCTGTGAAAGTTAGCAGAATGAGGAGAAGAGGGAATACTTGGCACTAACATATTCCTTTGTTTGTCTTGGAGTCGTAGTATAAATCACTTAGGAAAAAAGATAAAGATGTTCTTTGAAGAAGAATCTTAATTAGTTGATTGCAGTGTATGGGAATAGCAGATAACAGAGCATTCAGATAATCACAGAAATCTTCATCAACATAGAATGTATCTTTATGATGTATTTTGCAATGACCATTACTTAGTCTCAACATATTCCCTTTCTCATCTTTCTGTCATTTTAAATAATTCCTTTTATAAAATGTATAGATTGCAATTAAGTAAGTTCAAGGGCAGAACTTTAAGCAATATTAATATTTTAGAAAAAAATTATCAGGAGAAAACTCATAAGGAGAACTGAGAGGTGGCTTGGTCTGTTAAAGTAGCTGATCTCAGCTTATAGGAGCTATCATGTCCCCCATGGGGTACAATAATGCAGAATTCTTTTCCCAACGAAGCAAGAGGTACCCCTCTGAAAAGCTACCGCTTGTTCCTCTCTTGGCTGCTAGGTTAATTACTAGGCTTAAATCCTGGCATGCTCAGCTGGAGACATACTAGGTCTGAAAAGGGAGAAAAGAGATTATACCCCAAAGAAGCAGGAAGAATTAGCTAACATGTACTGGCAGGAGCTAGGGTGATAGATCAAAGAAGCGAGAACATAAGACTGAATAAGCAAGGGTTCATTGAGTCAGGGACACATCTCAGTGGGAGAAAGGGTGGCTCTTCATAGTAACAAAAACTGCATGTACTGGCACAAAAGACACATAGATCAATGGAATAGAATAGAAGACAGACAAATTCACTCAGCTACAGTCATCGGATTCTGTACAAAGGTGTCAAAAATGTTGGAGAAGAGATAGTCTCTTTAATAAATGGTACTGGGGAAACTGGATATGTAGAAGAATGAACCTAGATCCTTATCTCAGCCTGTACAAAAGTCAATTCAAAATGGATCAAAGATCTAGGTAAAAGACCAGAAATTTTGCAATTGCTAGAAGAAAATATAGGAGAAGCACTCCAACATATGGGCACAGGTAACAACTTTCTGAATGGGACTTCTATAGCTCAGGAAATAAAACAAAGACAATAAATGAGATGGCATAAAATTAGAAGCTTCTGTGCAGCAATCAACAGAGTGAAGAGATAGCTTACAGGGTGGGAGAAGATCTTTGCTAGCTTCTCTTCCAACAGAGGATTAATATCCAGGATATGTAAAGAACAACAACAACAACAAAAATCAACACCAAAAGCACAAAAAGAGAAGAAGAGAAATAAAAACAAAACCAAATAACCCATTCAATAAGTAGGCAAATGAAACAGACACTATTCAAAGAAGTATAAAAATGACCGATTAAATGAAAAAATGTTCTATATCTTTGGCCATCAGGGCAATGCAAATTATAACTACATGAGATTCCATCTTACTCCAGTCATAATGGCAATCATCAAGAATACAAATAAGGGCTGGGGATATAGCTCAGTTGGTAGAGTGCTTGCCTTGCATGCACAAGGCCCTGGGTTCAATCCCCAGCACCACAAAAAAAAAAAAAAAAGAATACAAATAACAGTAACAATGCAGGTGAGGATGGCAGTTGGGGGGAGGAATTCTTATACACTATTCAGTGGAAATGTAAATTGGAACAGCCACTGTGGAAATCAGTATGGAGGCTCCTCAAAAGGACTTAAAATTGAACTACCACATGACCCAGCTATACCATTCCTCAGAATTTGTCCAAAAGAATCACAATTAGCACACTGAAGAGATATATGCATACCCATGTTTATCACAGCACAATTCATAATAACCAAGTTATGGAATCAGCCTAGGTTTGTGTCATCAGATGATTGTGTAAAAAAAATGTGGTATATATACACAAAGGAGTTTTTATTCAGCCATAAAAAGAATTATATTATACCATTTGCAGGAACATGGATGGATTGAAAAGCACCATATTAAGCAAAATAAGCCAGACCCAGAGAGATGAGTGTTAAATGTTTTCTCTCTCATATGTGGAAGCTGGGTCGGAGGGGTAGGGATGCATGAAAGCAGAAAGGCCATTGCGGTAGGGGAAGGGAATAAGACGGAGGGAGGGAGGGAGTAAGAGGAGATAATAGGGAATGAAATTGATGAAATTGTTATATGCATGTACCAATATGCCCCAGTGTAACTTACCAGTCTGTAGGATTAATGTGCACCAATTAAAAAAAAAATCCAGAAGGAAGGAAAAAAAGAAGGAAAGCTGTCAAAAGCCTGGAGAAAGTGATGGTTCATACTAGGTGAAATGTAAATGCCTGAATGGCCAAGAAGATTGTGGCAGAAGAATTTTAAAGGTTCAGGAAACTGGACATGTTGGAATATATATTACATGAAGCCAGAAGGCCCATTCGAGGTTTATCTTGCACAGAAGGGCCTAGAAGTCACCTAATTTATCAAATGATCAGGAACGTGCTAATGCTGCAGACAGCAGCACTAACTGGGAAGATAAGTGTTACTTCTTCTCTGTAGGCTAGGGCTGATGGTAGAAAATGTGGTCATAGGGTTGGGCTCTCTAAAAGAAACAGGAATAATGGAGTCCTGAAACAATAAAACCAGCTCCTGATCCTCAGTTGCTAGAAGCCAGGGGAAAACAATTATGATATTGATTGGCAAATTTGTAGAGACAGCCAAGGGAACTTAATCTATAAGGGAGCTGTGGAGATCAAATGAACATGGCATCCCTAAGGGCAAAACAAATGTAAAGTCAACAAGGGTGCTGCTTCATACAATGGAGAGAATGCAAGAATGGATAAGCAGAAGGCTAAGTGCAATTTCCTCAATAAAAAGTTTGTAATGCCTTGTTTAATTCAAAAACCAATCTGAAATTAAGCCAATTTTCAGACCCTAAACTTATTGCCTGAAAAGGTCAGGAAAAATAAGTCCCCAGGAAACATATAGTAAAGGTTTCTCTAGACCTTTTCCAAAGGGACTTACAGATATTTACTTAGATGCATATATCTCTTATGTAGATGAGAATGTGTGACATTTTGAAGACTGTTGGATACAGGAACTAAGTTGAGCTAGAGACCTAAAGGGTCATTGTGGCCCCCTGTTACAATGGTGTCATATGAAGGGCCATCAGAAGGCATCCAACATGGAACATCCACTGAGTACTAGAACAAGTAGACAAAATGGTTTGGCCAGTTGACATTAGCTAGCCTTGATCACTAGGTATCCCTGAACTGACATAACAGATGTGGGAACAGAATGATCATAGTGACAGAGGAGTTCATGCATGAACTCAGTGGCAAAGAGTGCCAACTACCTAGGCATATTGAAATCCTGTTGTTTCTGAATATTTACCCCAGTCAGCAACACAGACCAATATTGAGTTTACATATGACATCTTTCCTTGAAAAACCAACTGGCCATTTGGTTTTAAGGTCCCTCCCATTCTGGAAGGGCTAGCGATTTATTGGCACAGAAATGTTACTCATTCTGGGTTTGGCTTTGTCTTTCCATCACTAGGAAGCTTATGCAGTACCTTATTCCTAGGCATGAACTATCTCAGCCTTCCAGTCTGTCACCAGGAAGCTGCACAAAGGAATCAATAACCATGAAGCTACTGGCCACATCATGCCATCCAGAAACAACTGCTCTGGCACAGCATTTGAATAACCTGTTCAAGGCAGAATTGAAGTGTCATCTTGGAAACAAACTTTGCAAGGGTTGAGTGACATCCTGTGTTATGCAGTACATACAATTACAGTGAATCAGATTTTGACATAAGGTTTAGAAAGCAAGGGATGGAAACATGACTGGTTGCATTTACCATCATTTCCAGTGACTCACTGGGCACACTTGCTCCTGGTCCCTACAATTCTAGGCTATGTAGGGTCACTCTCAAAGTGGGGAATGATCTTGCCAGGGTCCCATTGGATTACAAACTAAATGCTGCCACCTGGGCATTTTGGACTCCTTTACCTGGAATCAGCAGAATAGAAAAGGAATCATCATCTTGTTAGAGGTAATTACCTAGTTCTCAGGAGGCTGCTATTACATAATAAGGCTGCTATTACATAATAAGGGCAGAGAGATGTATCTATGAAATGTGAGGTATCCTCTGATTGCTTCCTAATACTCTCTTGATCTCTTGACCGTTAACCCATGACTGTGCATGAAAAAAATGCAGCAACTCTGACTTGATTGAGGAGCCAGAGCTCAGAAACTTCAGAAATGAGGGTTTATCCAAGCCACCAGGTAACCCACTAAGACCTCCACACCTTCAGTGTGAGTAAAATTTAGAATGGGTGGTGGAAAAGGAAGACAATGATTACCAGACACAACCCTACAATCCATGGTAGAGAAGGGTGCTGCAGTTTATCCTATTAGTTTCCTTCTAAGTTTCTTCTCAAGAAGGGAGGTTATGTTAGTCGGCTTTTCATTGCTGTGACAAAATACCTAAGCAAACCACCTTACAGGAGGAAAGATTTATTTTGGCTTACTCCATTACTTTTAGACCTGTGGCAAGGCAGAATATCATGGCAGAAGGGTAGGATGGAGGAAAGCTGCCCACTTCATGGCAGCCAGGAAGCAAGGAGGAAAGAAGGTGTTGGGGACAAGAGATAGTTTCCAAGGGCACAGCTTTGAGAACCTAATTCCTCAAACTAAGTTCTACCAGTTTCTACCAGTTTCCAGTAGTCAATTCAGCTCTGAATCCCTCAATGGATTAACCCATTGATGAGATTACAGCCCTCATGATTCAATTGTTTCCCCAAACTTCACCTCTGAACATTGCTACTTAGGGACCAAGCCTTCAACACAGAAGCCTGTAGGAGACATTCCAGATCCAAACCATAACAGAAGCTGGTAGGAACCATGGAGATGTTGAAGGATACACTACAAGGCAAGAAATGTTCTCCCTATACAGAGCCAGAGCCAGAACCAAAGGCTGACTGACCATGGTGGCCAGGGGTGGTCAATGTAGTAGAGAGGCCTAGGGTTGGACCCCTTTCTACTCAAGGGGAAATTCCTCTAAAAGGTAGTCTTTATTCTGGGGCTTGCTAATGGAGTTGCTGAAACATTCTCAGAGTTACACAATAGTTTGAAGCTCTTTCTACTCAATGCTCATTCCTTTTCCTTTCCTTTCACAGGGGTCAAACCCGTATTGTGATCTGAATACCCCTCTCATAGGTATTCACATTAATAAATTTCTTGCATTTCTAATGCCATCTTGGCATTGACTTCCAAGAAAGCTCAAACTGACATACCTACTTTGAGGCCTTAGTTTGCGTATTTCTATAACTTGATCAGATAAATCCCTTTTCTTATTTCCTTTACCTTTTCTTTTAAAAATAATCAAAATCATATATGCACAGAATTTTAAAAGTAAGCTATCTCTTAAAGACTTGCTATTACAAATTTTTCTTTCTCCTAATTAGGCAACAGTTTCCTTGAATTTATCTGCTTAATGTGAAATTTATCTTCATCTATCTAAATAAAAGGCTGTATTACTCCTACTTGATTTTTCAGTTGTAGATATAATCTATTCCACTATGGAATAAGAGGATTTAACTCTTTCCTTTTCCTACACCTACACCTATCATATATGCATTTTTACCATAATTCTTATATTCCTTAAAGTATTGTTGGGATTTGTTTTTATTTATAGAAGGTATTGTTTCCATTGTTTGTATGTGTGAGTGTGGTACCCAGTGGGGATTGAACTCAGGTGAGCTCTACCACTGAGATACCTCCTCAAAATATTAAATTATACTTTGGTTATATTCAGTGTTCACATTTGATATTCAGTGTTTACACGGTCATGACTAACTGATTGTTATTCAGAGCTAAGCCATGCAGTAAACTGAGATTACATTTTCTTTCTTGCAGACAGAAGTCAATCATTGTCTTATGTTTTTGTTCTGTTTTGTTCTATGATCTTGGTTTTTCCTGTTCCCATTTCTTCAGGTCCAAGTGTCTAAATAGCCTTCCAAGATGTTTAGGCACATCAAAAAGTCTATCAGTTTCATCTTCCTGAAGAAGTAAGTCTCTCTCATGGAGCTTCCTGACATGGTCCAGTAGAACTCACTGCTTTCCATGCTTGGTGTCCAGAAGTTCCCAATTCTTCCCTTACTATCATTCCAGGATTCCACGAGTTTCTCTTATGCATTAGAATTCCTGTTTCCCATAATTTGTTTCTTTCTCTTTTTTGATTTATTCTCTTGCTATGTTAGGGAACTTTCTCAAATAACTAAGAAAGGGTGCATAACAAGAAGGATTTTTTTGAAATCACACATGTCTGAAAATGTCTTTATTCTACCTTTCTATCCTATTTATAATTTGGAAGGACACAGACGTTTAGGTTGGGAATAATTTTCTCTAGAATTTTGAAGGCATTTCTGTATCACCGTCTAGCATATAATATTGCTTCTTGTAAGTCTAAAATCAAACTAGACAATTTGTTGGGTGGCTATTATGTATCAGACTGTTCCATATTTATTCTTCTGATACACCTGATTTCTGATCTTTTGCTATCCTTGGTATTCTAAAATAAAATCATGAGATGTGGCTTCATGTAGGTCTCCTTTCATCAGGTGTACTGGGTTCTCAGAGTACCCTTTTAATCTGTAAAGTCATGTTCTTCAAATATGGGAACGCTAGGTTTTTTCTTTGATGATTTCTTCTTTCTGAAACTCCTTTTATTTGTATATTAAAATTTCTGTGTCCTTACTCCCTGCCCCCTGTTTTCTAAATCTTTGTCATTTTCCTTCACTTTCTAGCAGATGTCTTCAACCCTTCCATTGGATTTTTATTTTATTTTTAATAAACAGTTTTATATTCTAAACGCTGTTTATTTACTATTGTTTATTACTGTTTTATTTACTATTGATGTATTAATCAGCTGTCACTGTCTCGAATACCTGGGATAATCAAGTTAAAAGGAGAAAAGGTTTATTTTGGTTCAGTTTCAGAGGTTTTAGTCCAAGCTTGCTTGGCCTGGTTGCTATGGGATTGTGGTGGCACAGCATATCATGGTGGGAGCACATGACCAAGGGGGCTTACTCACCATGGCACGCTGGAAGCAAAAGAGGAGGGCAGAGTCCTGATATTCCCTTCAAGGGCGACTTGACTTCCTCTCACTGGGCCTTGCCTCCTAAACATTCCACTACCTTCCAATGGTACCACAGGCTAGTGACCAAGTCCTTGGCACATGGGCCTTTAGAGGACACTTACCTAAACCACAGGAATTGAAGTGTATTTTGTTTGCTTCTTTGTTTGTTTGTTATCTCAAGCCTAAGTTAAGGGTGGGAATAGAGCAGCTCTGGGAGCTTGTACCAAGTGTTTGTGAACTTCATTCTAAATCTTAAGGTGATACCTCCAAACTATCACATTCTTTTACTTTCTCAGCTCAAATGAAAGAAAAAAGTTGCATGGGATTGACTGGTCCATCTGAGTAAGGTGTTAGCCCTACGACCCTATGACCAACGGTCAAGGTATACTATGCAGACATACCCGGGGTCTTACCATTGATAGATGGGAGAATAATTTTTAAAGAGGAGATATGTCATGGAATAAGAAGATATCCCCAAAGATATGTTTTTCTACTGTTTTTAAAAAATGAGACTTCTTTAATACTCTCTATACCTGAACATTTTCAGTCTGTGTCAGATTCCAGAACTTAAAATGGAAGATAGTCTGCATTTAAAATCAGTTTTTATGGAGTGGTTTACATAAGAATCACTTGGAGGGAGTACTTTTGATACAAAACAAATTTATTTCCATTCCATTACAAAAGACCTGATTATTTTTTAGAGCAGTTTTAGGCTCACAGCAAAACTGAATGGAGGAGACAGAAATCTCCCATAAATCCCCTGCCCCCATACCTGCATAGCCTTCCTCATCATCTACATCTGAGGTGCTTTTTATTTATTTATTTATTTTTAAATTCTGTTGGTACTAGGGATTGAACCCATGGGTGGTTAACACTCAGCCACATCACGAGCCTCTTCTATTTTTTATTTTGAGACAGGGTTTTGCTAAGTTGCTGAAGATGGCTTTGAACTTGGGATCCTCCTGCCTCCTCCTAAACCATTCGGATTACAAGCATATGCCATCAAGCCTGAGGTGCTTTTACAAAATGTGCAATTTCAAGTCTTACCTCTAGGGACTGTGATTCATTTTGTGTGAGATGGAATCTGGAAATTTGTGTTTTTAACAAACCCCAGATGATCCTGAGGAAATACTGAGTACCAAACTTTGAAAAAATATTTTTATACACAGGTGTTTATCAGATTAAAAATATTATTTAAACATTGTGGGCATTGTGGCACACACTTGTAATTCCAGCAGCTCTGGAGGCTGAGGCAGGAGGATGGCGAATTCAAAGCCAGCCTCAGCAAAAGTGAGATGCTAAACAACTCAGTGAGACCCTGTCTCCAAATAAAATACAAAATAGGGCTGGGGATGTGGCTCAGTGGTCCAGTGTCCCTGAGTTCAATTCCTAGTAGCCCAAAATAAAAAATAATAAAAAATAAAATTATTTAGAGTAACTATAAATTGCTTTTGGCCTTTTTTAAAAAATTATTTTTTAGTTGTAGATAGATACAATACCTTTATTTTGTTCATTTATTTTTATGTGATGCTGAGGATTGAACCCAATGCCTCACACATGCTCTATCACTGAGCCACAACCCT
>JAJEJO010003794.1:58767-76419 GCA_020662805.1 Glaucomys volans | reverse complement strand
TTGAACTCAGGGGCACTCAAACACTGAGCCACATCCCCAGCCCTATTTTGTATTTTATTTATAGACAGGGTCTCACTGAGTTGCTTAGCACCTTGCCCGGGCTGAGGCTGGCTTTGAACCTGCAATCCTCCTGCCTTGGTCTCCTGAGCCGCTGGGATTAGAGGCGTGCGCCACCACGCCGGGCTTTTTTTTTTTTTTTTTTTTTAATTTAATTTTAGTTCATTGTACACAAATGGAGTACAACTATCATTTTTCTGAGTGTACACAAAGTAGAATCATACAGTTTGCCTATTCATACATACATAGGGTAAAGATGTTTGTCTCCTAATATCTTTCCTTCCCACCTCCTCTTTTTTTTTAAGAAAACTTTTATATTATATGTTTTTGTTTGTGTACTTTAGTCTTTATTTTGAATTTAACCTTGCTTAGCCTTTTTTAAAAAATCCAATTTTATTTCAGGAGCCAAGAAACACATGACTATTTTAAGACAGGTGTTTAAAGAAAAGACTTAGATATTTAGTGTCCTGTTGGGGGACATTTTGCTTAACTCTCTGGTTTGGATGGCCACCAGAGCAAACCTTCTTGGCAAAGGTTATAAACTTGCTGCCAAAAGTTCTTAGTGAAAATGCAAATTGAGAATGTAGGTCAATGAGGGCATGGAATAATATTATAATTATCACAGCCACCTCGTCACCTGCTGGCCTAATCAGTTTCTGGAAAAGAAGTTTCTTATCTTTCAAAAAGGAGTCATTTTAATGAAAGATTCCTGTATCCTCAAATGGATCACTGTCATAACAATGATATCGGACCTAATTTCTTTTTAAGGCAAGTACATGATATGTTATTATATTACCCAGAGATGGATTCACAGAGGAAAAAATTAAGAACTTAATCCATTGTTGCCTTAGTTTTAAGAATGAGTTAGCATTCAATTTCCTTCCTTCCCTTGGGTTTTTTGGTTTATTTTGTTTTTAATAATTATGATGCCATAGCAATAAGATTTTCTTCTTATTTTATATTATAAATCTTTCAGATACATAAAATATAAAGTAATTATATCTAGTTTTTGTTGTTATAACTTGGTTTCTTTTAGAAAATATTTATGGTATGTGCTTCTGTTTGTGTAGTGCAACTATTATTTTAAATTTAATCTTGCTTATCCCTTATTATAACAAATGAAAATCTAGCTAATTTGAATTAATTAGCAAATTACATTGATGAAGGATATTTATGTTAAGAACAAATTCACACAGGTTAAGTTTAAGAGTACAAAATAAAAATCAGGAAATAATCATTTCATTACATTGCAAAAGCCTATTGTAATGCCTTGATGGATTTTACATTTTCATTTCAAGTAGCAAGTCTGTGCTGTATCTATCTCATATCTGAAACCTCTCACTAAGGTTTTGATCTTTTATTTAACCTCAATAATCTACATTGCATTTTTGTTTGGGTATCCTATTGTGACTGAATAATTTCCCATAAGATGTTTTTAGTCCCCATATTTTTTTGTGAATGGCACCATTATTTTTGTCTCCTATGCTTATAATATTAGAGCTGCTTTTTTAAAATCCTGTACTCGATCCTTTATCTGTTTTCCTACTCTACATTTTAATCAGGACTTTTTGGTTGCAAGTAACAGAGTTTGAAACTCCAGTGAGCTTAAGTGAAAACAAGAATTTGCTGGGAGGATCCTGAGATAGCTCACAGAATCAAAGAAGTTGCTGCAGGAACTAGCGCATGTCTAGGAACCTTAGGAAATGTGCGAGCTGGTGCAACCAGAATGTGCTCTTTCTGTTTCTATCTAGATGACAGCTATATTTTTTATTATTTCCCACAAAGCTGGGATTCCAGGATCAGACTAAGGTCACACCGTTATGACCCCTTGTACATTCAAAAATCTCTTTGGCCTAGAGTTTAAGTTCAATTAGACTCAAAGAGGATTTCTTATTGGTCCAAATTATGTTACATGCCTGTCTTTGGACAAATCATTGTGAGTGGTGGGATGTTATACTACTGGATTGGCCCAGCCTATACCTTGTGCTATCTTGGGATATGTGTGAGAGTGTGTGTGTGTGTGGGGGGGTGTGATTGAGACAGAAAGATATTAGTTTTGGTTTTTGTTGGGGGGGAGGCTACTATGATGAAATAAATACCAATCTGATGATGGTTTTTTTGTTGGCAGAGTCCCAAAGTGGCACAGAGCATCATGTAGCAAGAGACAAGGAATGTGCCTGTGTATGTGTCTATGTTTCTTCCTCTTTTTGTAAAGGAACCAGGACTCGATGATGGGAGCTATACCCTAAAAACCTCACCAAATCCTAATCACTTCTCAAAGACCTCACTTTTAAACATCATCGTCAGATTAAGTTTCCACCCTCTTAATACCAATCAATATGACATTTGGGATTGAACTCCTGTATGAATTGCAGGGACGAATTACATTCAAACCATAGTAGCAGCTGTATTAGTCCATGTACTCTAAGAAAACAGATGCCAAAATAGGATTAAATATATAAGGATTTTATTAGGGGAAATACCTATGTGAAAGGAAATCTGTAAGGAAGGAGTTGGAAATAGTTGGGAAGCATCAGACCATGATGTAATGTGACCCTGAGTGAAGAAGAGCTGGAGGGAGGGAGGGAGGGAGGGAGAGAGAGAGAGAGAGAGAGAGAGAGAGAGAGAAAGCCTTAGGTCTACATGTCTGTGCAGCAGCCTATAGGAGGTTCCACAAGGCTATTGGGTAGTTCTTGAGGCAAAGTTGGCAGGAAAAGGAGTCTCCTTGGAATGGGCCTAACTTGTTATCATTGTGATAGTCATTGGCAGGAGCAGCCTGAAGGAGGGGTGGCCTCGGTGCAAACATGGAGCTGGATTTCCAAGTGCAGCAGCCATGGTCCTTAGTCAATGGCGCTCTCTGCAGTAGAAGGTCTTAAAGGGGCATTGTCATGGAAGCACAACAGTCCCCTTCAGAATCATATGGCTGAAATGGAACAAGTATAACTCCCCAAAAAAGAAGGGATATAGTTTTCTGGACAGATAAAACAATAGCATCCATCACACTAAGTATTATCAAAATCCTTCTAGCATGCCTCTCAACTCTTTTATTTTTTCTCCATTTCCATGGTTGTTCTGGTTGTCCTTGCTTTCACGGTCTTATTCTTGGATGATCATAGTATGTTCTGAACAATATATGCCTTTATTCAACCAATTCTATATGCCACCTTATAATTTTCTGCCTGAAACATCACTTTGAACATACCATTTTCTCGCTAAAAGCCTTACAAGACTTGGGTTGCAGTCTCAAATCCTCAGTCTGGCATTCAGAATCTTTTGACTCTTACTATTATTCCCCAGTGCTACTCCTTTACTGTTGTAAATTCCACCATTCTTCAAGACTACCATGATCAATGCCAACTCAAGCTTGTCCTAGATCATAGGAACTTAGATGGGAGAATGTCTCTATATAAGCACCACCAATCCACCAATTGTTCTTCACTTTAGTTTCTCAACCATAGGGAGAATAGAAGTGAATCATCTTTGGGGATTTATACCAAAGTATATATTAGGAGGAGTGGAGAGAGAGAGAAAGAGAGAGAGAGAAGAGAGAGAGAGAGAGAGAGAGAGAGAGAGAGAGAGAGAGAGCGAGCCACCTAAGTCTATTGTTCTTGAGACAAAACTAGCATAAGGTCCTTAGGATTTTGAGAGCAGGTGGCTGTAATAAAATGAGGATTTGGACTGTGGGAGAAGAAGGGATGGAAGGGGTATAGTACAAGTTCCAGGCAGGGTCCCTTTAGCAAGAAGAAAGCCCACTGGGAAAATATCATCTTCAAGTACCCCAAAGACCTCTACCAACACAGTGTGAAAACAAAGACATAAAAAACACCAAGCAAGGAAGAGGGGATGGGATAGCAGCTTCCCAAACCTGCCATCTGCCTCATGTTTTTGGTGACTAGGTCTGTTAGCATAATTCTGTTCCAGTAGAGCTTGCATGTGGGGTATGATTACAATCTGGTTTATTGTGGTAAAAATCCAATTATTATACACCCTAAACCAAGAAAGACTATTCATAACAACAATAATCTCAGCATCAGGGCTTATAACAAGCCCAGATCTGTTTCTGTGCAGCTGCCACCCACTTATTTTGGCTCTAACTCTTGTGACCATACAGAATAAGCCTGATCTCTTTTCATCTGGCAGTCATTCAAATATTTGAAAACAATTATCATGGAGTCCCTGAGTCATTCCTCTTACAGACTAAACATTATCAGCTTTTTAACCTTTTTCTCAGAATATAATTAGAAATGTCTTGCTGCTGAATTCACTCCAGGTATTTTCTTACCAGGGCAGAGAAGAGTGGAATTTCTTTGTGATAGATAATAGGTCTCTAAAATTATAGCCTAGAATTGCATTAACAATTTCAGTAGGCACCCTATACATACACTCTGAACTTAATTAAAACTACAGGTCTATTCTATCTGTGCTGTTTCTGGCTTAGGCTTTTTTCTATTCTGTTTTCATTCACTTGTTGGAGGGCTTTGTTGAGGATTTCTTATTAATTAAATACATTTTTACTAATGAGAGACCACTGTGGACTTGGTGCTGGGAGTTAGAAGAGATTTGCCACTAGGCATCCTCTCACATTCCTGTGACCCAGGGAAGCTAGAGATGGCAGAGATCCAGAATCAGGACAAAGGTGAGGTAAAGGAGGCACTGAGGGGACAAAATTCAAGAGGACACTCACTCTCAGATTTGTGCAAGTGTAGCACACACAGTGTTCTATTTTGAACAGAGTTCTTCATACAGTTCCCTCGCTGGTTTATTGCTTTGGATAAGCTGAGAGCATAGATCAGGTAGGTTAGTTCAGGCATTTGCCATTTTGAAGCTGAATCTAATATACATTTATGCATATTTTATGCTCTGCATGAAGGACTTTGCCAACACATGCCCTTATTTAAAATACATTGGGGAAAATGATAGTTGTTACATAGTATACTGAGTTCAGAATATAAGACTGGGTTTTCCAAGAGCTTCCCATGATGGCACTGGAAGGAAAGAGAGCAGAATTTTAGCCCTCACTACACAGGTGTTTATGCTCAGGGGTCTCCTTTTGTTTGTGGATCCTTGATGTCATTGTCCAAATTTGTCTTTAGAATTATCACCAGGGTCCAGATTCTCCCAACTGCAGAGATAAATAGCTCAGAACATTAAATGACTTAGCAATGACCAGCATCGATGGAAAAGCTTTATATAGAAAATTTGGAGATAATAAGAACTTCAACTGTGATTATGTAACTAAGCTGCAGACATAAAAGAAGGTTAAATCAAAAGGAAATGGACCCTAGGAGAAAGCAGTAAAACTCTTTCCACAAAAACAAAGAAAGTACAGGCTACCATGGGTTGCATATACACCTCCTCCCTCAGGCTGGGTTGCCCTCTTCAGCTCAAACCAATTCTATTTGAGGAACTCTCCATTTAAGCCTCAGAGAAAGAGGACAAGGAAGATGGATGAGACAGGGTTACTAACTTAGGGCTCAGTCTCGGGCCTACTCAACTGTGAATAGACACTCAAAATTCTGTAATATACGTTAATGTAAAATGTCAGGAGAGGACTTTTGATGGGGGTGGGTTTGGGAATCATCATGGAGGAAGGGAGGGGTCATTAGAATATACAGATATATAATTTTTCAGAATATAATAATATCCTTTAAACGTCATTAAAGTTTGTTCTGAAAAATTCGAATACCATAGAAAAATAAAATGTAAAGTGAAAATCTATTCCATGCTTCTATCTCCCAAAGAAAACAACTGTTAACTGTTTGGTGCATATCCATCCAACACTCTTGTGCCTTAAAAACTTCTTATTACATATCCATTAGAATTCTTCAGAGAAAAAGAACCAATGGGATATAGGATGTGTGTGCATGTATGTGTGTGCGCACGCAGCATGTAGTAATGCATTGCATAATGATATTTCTTTCCATCAATAAGAGATCACATATATAATGGTGGTCCCATAAGATTATAGTAGAGCTGAAAAATTCCCATCATCTAATGGTGTTGAAGCCAGCATAATGTCATAGCAGAACACATTACTCACAAGCTAGCGGAAGCAAACCTACTATGCTGCCGGTCATAAAACTACAGCACAGCCAGGCACGGTGGCGCACGCCTGTAATCCCAGCACTTGGGAGGCTGAGGCAGGAGGATGGCGAGTTCAAAGCCAGCCTCAGCAATTTAGTGAGGCCCTAAGCAACTCAGTGAGACCCTGTCTCTAAATAAAATACAAAATAGGGCTGGGGATGTGGCTCGGTGGTGGAGTGCCCTTGGGTTCAATCCCCAGTACCAAAAACAAACAAACAAACAAAAACTACAGCACAAACAACTATGTATAGTACATAATACTTGACAGTGATAATAGCTTTGTTACTAGTTTATATATTTACTATTCTATGCTTTTAATCATTATTTTAGATAATGATTTTAGAATGTATCTGTTCTACTTATCAGAGAGAAAAAAATCTTCATGATATCAATGAGTTCTTCCTGCATTATAGTACATTTGTTGTACAACTATTTTCTTGAACATACTCTTCAGACTTTATTTTCTAATTTAAATTTGTTTATTTCTAGATTCATTGCCTGTTGTATGATTTTTTTTTCCCTTTTGTGCTCCTAGGTTAGTTTTACTCTTTCTTGGATCTTTAGTTTCCTCTTCCTTGGATACTTTTCTTTTGGTTGGGCTAACTCCTCAGGTAAAATTTTTTTTTAAAAAAAATTAAATGTTCATGAAGACAGATCTTGGAAACTCAAGCATTCCTGAAATGACTTTGTTTGACCTCTTCCTGGCTGAGTTTTGCTTAACAGAGAATTGGACATTTATATTAATTTTCCCTCAAGGTTCAACAGTCTTGTTCTATTCTTTTCTAACACCCACTTTGTTGTTGAGATCACTGATACTAATTTGAACTTCATCTTTTGGAGGTTTTTTGTTTTGATTTGACTTTTTAAGGAAACTCTGGAAGCCTTACAGATCTTCATTATCCTTAGTGTTCTGAAATTCTATGGGATGTGTCTAGATGTGAATTTTTATATTCATCAAGTCTAAAGGTTTTTTTTTTTTTAGATTTGGGAAATATTTTTGCATTGTTTCTTTAACTGTGCACCATACTCTGTTCTTTTCCTGTTTAATCAGCTCAACTCTAGACTTTTAGATTGATCTATGATTTTAAATCTTTTCTTATATATTCCATTTTTGTTTGTCTTTTTCTTTTTTTTAGTCAGCTTTTTGAGATACACTTAACAAAAAATAAATTGCATATATTTGCAGTAAATGTTTTGACAAGTTTCGACATAGGTATCCATCCATGAAACCACCACCACAATCAGGGTAACAAATCCATCCTTGGTATCACCCATGTAAAGCTTTCTTCTGTCCCTTAGTGATCTCTTTGTCCTGTTCCTTCCTGGCCTTCCTTAGCTCCTTCCTCTCAACTATTGATCTACTGTTTGTTCCAGTAGATTATGTAATTTGCATATTTCAGATTTAAGTGGAATCACAGTATATATGTTTTTGTCCTTGGCTTCTTTCATTTAACAAAATTATTCAGAGATATAACCATGATGTTGTAGGCATCAATAGTTTATTCTCTTTAATTATTGGGCATTATTCATTTACATGAATATACCACAGTTTGTTTATCCATTTGCTTATTGATGAACATTTTTTTTCCAGTTTGGGTAACTGGAATAAAGCTGCTATAAACACTCACGTACATCTTTGCATGGACATATGCTTTCTTTCTCTTGAACAAATATCTAGGTGAAAAATGACTAGATTGTATGGTAGGTATATGTTTAACTTTTTATGAAACTGCCAAATTGTTTTCCAAAATGTGGGTACTATTTCTTTTCTTTCTTTTTTTTTTTCTGGGAGAAAAATCACTTATTCTAATTAACTCAAAGAAGAACATAAGAACAGCTGGCCTAAGAGACCACAAAAACATTTACCCAGACCCAAATTCTGAACCAACTCAGTGTACTTCCACACAGTTAGCATACTCTTTCACTGCCATTCGGAAACATTGACGCTATAGAGTTAAGTTTTACATTGCAGTTTTACATTTCATTCTTTCACTATCAATTACATTTTTATGCTAAAGTAACTTGGTCATCAGAGTCAATTTTCCAGTTCTTCAATTTGATCTTCTTGAGTAGACTAATTGGTTAGCAATTCTGCACTTTCAGTACCTCATTGAAACCCTCACAGAGCTTACCATCATCCCAGTCTGGGCACACTCCAAACATTATTCTATCTCATGAAAGCAAGGGTCACCGAGCTACTGCTACTGTACTGGTTGGGGTTCCTGAGGCTCCTGACAAGTGATATCGGGCTTTGAGGGCTCAGCAGTACTTCCTCTGCTGAAGCCCCCAGTGATGGCATGGTCCAGAGTATGCCCCACAACAGACTCCACGGCCACACCAGCCACAGGGATCACCATCCGGGTCTTCAGACCTAGCTGCTGCTGTGCCACTGCAGGTGAGGCTACAGCTGGTGGCTGAGGTGCTGGTGCTGGCCTGGGTGCAGCTCTCATCTGAGGAGCCTGACTGGCTGGCTACATGTGAGGTGAGGCTTTGGCTAATAGGCGGCATGCTAAGTGTGCAGTGGCTAGGCATTCAGAGTCTGTTGGTACTATTGCCACCCCTTCTGATGAATGATTTGCTCCAATAATCATATTTTTAAACTTTAATAAATCTTTCCTATTTTTTAATTTCTCTTTGTTTCCATAACAGTCTTTGTTTATTGAGCTTCTCTATGTGCTCCTGTCAGGATGTGATGCTTTGCTACAGCCCTAAAAGCAACAGGGCCAATTGATCATGAACTGAAACCAAAATAAATTTTTTCTCTATACGTTGATTTTCTCAGGTATTTGTTATAGTAATTAAAAGCTAACACACAGGTGGGGATTTCTTAGGCAATTGCAAGTTAATTGTCTGATGCTTAAAAGATTTACAATTGGATCCCAGTGGTGACTTTACAAAGGACAATATATTCACTATGTTTTAGGTTGTGAGTTTGAAACTTAGTATGCACTCAAACAACACTGAGTTAGTAATGCAGGAATAAATTAAATCAAGTATATTTTGGTTGGGTGAGAAGTCTGCAGAAGAAAAAAGATACAGTTTAGTTTCTTAAAAAGGAGTACATTTCCCCCTGTAAACTGATAACGATAATATACAGTGGACAGAAAGTAGTAGAAATGGCAGATGACCCAGTAGTTATATCTATTATTTTATATATAATCTTTTCTATTTATCAAAAGATAAAATATTTACAAATCCAGTTTTAGGAGAAAGATTCAATTACTTAGGTAGTTACTAGCAAATGTCTTTTTTAGAATCATATTTTGTAGTATTTTTAAAATTCAGTGTGCATCTTCATGTGGTGAAAATTTACACAGAAGGCCAGGCGTGGTGGTGCACACCTGTAATCCCAGCCGTGTGGGAGTCTGAGGCAGGAGGATTGTGAGTTCAAAGCCAGCTTCAGCAAAAGTGAGGTGCTAAGCAACACTGTGAGACCCTGTCTCTAAATAAAATACAAAATAGGGCTGGGGATGTGGCTCAGTGGTTGAGTGCCCCGAGTTCAATCCCTGGTATCCCTCCCCAAATGTACACAGAAATTGAAATATAAATTATACTTAGAGTCTTACAATTCACTTCCCAACCTTAATATATCATTTAAAATCCTGATATTGTACTCCAACAAATCATTGTTCTGTAATTGATTTTTGTGGTCCAACTTTCTAAATCCTCAAAAGATGTTCCATAATTCCTATAATAAATTGTACTACCTTAAAAGAAAAAAACATTAGTAAATTTTGAAAATGTTAAGAGTATGCAAGTTATACCATGCTAAACTCTATAAAAATTTTCCCTTTCATCCATAATAGTAAGTTTTTGTATTAGGGAAAAAAATATTAGATGATAATGAGAAATACTAGATTAAAAGTTCTTTATTCACTTTTAGTTCCTCTTTGTAACAACTGTCAATGGCTATTTTATCTCACTGTTGTGCAGATATATACATCAAATTTTAACAGTTACTAATATGAGGGGTCCATGACACCTAGGCCCATTACAATTTATTTATTCATTTAACAAAAATGAATTGAGTACATACCTCTACTTTTATACAGGGAATAATGGCTGAGGTTCTGGTATTTGATAAGTGTAAGCAATAAAAGCTCTTAGTGACCTTCATAGAATTTCTATTCTGAGTCAGGCCTATGCATTTGTAGTTATATAAACTAAAGAGATTTCAGTGTCTTTTTTGCAGAAGCAGATTAGTTTTTTCATCTACTCAGATTATCAATTTATTTTAGGTATAGATTTCAATTTTATGGATGCATGTTCTTAAGCACTTCTTAAAACCTCTTCCTGTTTTCTGAATGATAGGTGGCTACATCTACTTGTGGATGACATATTTGTGTTATTTAAAAAGAATTATGGAATATTTGCAAAAGTCATTATATAAATGTCACTTGTCATTATCATAAAAATACTCAGCTGTGGGGAAAAAATGGCTTCAAATATAGTCAAGTATGTCCATCTAGAACAAAATAATATACTTCTTGGTTATGAATAAGAACACTTAGCTACTATATCCTGTATCCTACTAAGCATGTACTTGTTGATCATTTTATGTTAAATTGGTGTATATGTTTAGAGTTCTGTTTATTCTTCCATGCAGACAGGCCAGTATCAGGCTGTGTGAGTTCTCTCAAAACAAAATGCAGTGTACTGCTCCATGCAGTTAGCCAACGGCACTAACCTTACTGAGCAACACAATAAATGTAGCAGAGATTATATGGGAAGAACACCATAGTTACAGAGAAAAACGAAAAAAATGTAGCTGGCCCTTTTATCTGCATAAAAGGCTTAGATGATATAATGGAAGGAAAGTGTAGGGTAATAAATTAGTGTCTGTGCTATTTGATCTCCTGTTTCTTTAGCTTCTGCACTACTTCTGAAGCTTTAGGTGGCAGGAAGAAAGACCTACCATTTGATCTAAGTTATTAAAAACAGTTCTAGGGGATCTGTGTTTGTGGCTCAGTGGTAGAACATTTGCCTTGCATGAGTGGGGCACTGGGTTCAATCCTTAGCACCACATAAAAATAAATAAAATAAAGGTATTGATCCATTCACAATTACAAAAAATTTTAAAAAACAATTCTAGAATGTTCCATATTATTCTTTTGGTTATTAATGTGCTGCATAAAGGGGGTTAACTGACAATTTTTAAGGAAAATACTTGCTGGAGGCAATGGAAAAGAAAAAATTATTCTGATTGCTTCTTTTCCTTTTTCTTCCTTTCTCAAATCTTTATCTCCACACAGTATGATAGATATATTTCTTACTGTACTAGTCATCAGGTAGTATTGCCACACATAGGAAATTATCACTCTTCACATCAGAGACATTATAGTTTACCTTACCAAGTACCCATTAAATAATTCTCTTTAGTAGTCACTGCCTAAACATGACCATATCATTTCTCTAGCCCTAAGGCTATGCTGTCCAATAAAGCAGACATTAGCTATATTAGAGTCTTCAAATAAAAATAAAAATTCAATTCCTCAGTTGTACTAGCTCTATTTTGAGTGCTTAATAACCAGATATGGCTTGTCACTACTAATACGGCCACAAATAAAGAATTGTCTGTGACAATTCTGCTCTAAAGGAACTTCAGTGAAGGATACTAAGAGGCAAGTTCTTGGAAGAGAATTGGAAGGCAGACATGTTGAGATAGATGTCTTGAAGATAAAGGACCTGTACAGTTATTCCTTTTTTCTTTGCTTTTTTTGAGACAAGGTCTTACTAAGTTGCCCTGGCAACTTCCTTTTGGAAACTATCTTCCTTTTTCCCTAGTTCATCTGAATGGGTCCCATGGGGGTAATATATTCTTTCATGCCCTGCCACTATGACTATGAAAGGTTTGTTGGCAGGTATGCTCCTGACCTAAGCTGGACTAATTTTAGTATCTGGCCTACTGATTGGTCTGGAGCAGGCTAGCTCATTGAAATTGAGCCAATGACACCCCACATTTTAATTTGTGGATGAAGGGCCGAGAAAGTTGTCAAAACCTATGTACTGTGAAGCTTGGGATCTCTCAAAGGTCATGTTTTTGTGCCATTAGGGGACAGTTAACCTGTAGTGAATGAGCAAAATAAAGTCAATATGCAGAAAGAAGTAAAGATAAGAGACAAAAAGTCTATGATAACCTTTGGATTCCCAAGTCTAGTTGATCCTGAGGCTCAGCTTTGTTTGTACTTATACGTTCATAATTAACTTTCCAATTTCCTTAAGCAAGTCCAAATTGAGTTGCTCTCATTTGCAACCAAAAAGGTTATTAAACAATGCAGAATTAAGTGGAGACAGAGCATCGTGTTGGAAGGTATGGGTACAGAAAGGCAAGTATAATTCAAAAGTTCATAGCACAACAAATATAAACAAGTCAATCATACACTTTGATATGGCCCTGATTATTATATTTATTTTAAACAGGAATTAATTCTGTAAATGCAAAAATCAGTCATATTATTTTGTAAAGTTAACTTTTTGTCTTTTATTTCACTTCAAGAATGGTGGAAAAATTCAAAGTTATCAGAATAAATAACTAATATTATAGTTGCTTCCATGGCATTATAATTCATCAGCTACATGAATTATTACTGGTTTTAACTTGTTTTTTCACTAGGTTCTTATATGCAGCCACATCTTTTCAGATATTTGCAATTGCTAAAAAAGCTTATAGTGTAAAATGTCTTTTTTACTCAATGGTTCAAAATCCTGGAATAACATAATTTAACATCTACAAAATTTTTAAAATGTATTTTTTGCATACATATGTGTTGTCATCATTTCTGGATGTGCAACTGTATGTTGCCAGATAGCATTTTCCCCATTCTTTCACAGACTTCGGCCTTTTTCGATTAGTACTTTAAATTAAATAAAGGAAGATTCTAGCTTAAAAGAATGGGCTGATTCTTGAAAGTACATTGGGAACTTCTTTTATTTGGAACATATTTTCCCCTATAGATGATATTGCTGTTAATGATGGCTGGTTATTTAGCTTCATACACAAAAATTACTTAACTAACATAGGTGAAATTACTTTTCACTTTACCTTTGACTTGGTCTTCCCACATAATTCACACTAATGCTAAAATTTTCCTTTGATGTTCAGTCACATTACTTGGTTATTAGATTTTGGCCCTCCTAGAAATCAAACTATCATTTAAAATAACATTTCTACAGAAAACTGATTTGAAACTTAAAATACCAAAAACATTTCTATTTCATAGTCACAAGAAAGGAAATTACTTTGACTTCTTATTTCAATTTGTATCTCTATAACACACGATGGAGAAATTAGGTAATTGGTTGAATTATATATTTGTAAACTATTTTGCAAATAATTCATTATAAAGAATAGTGAAGAATTAAAAATGAAGCTCTTGAACATCTAGTGTGTTAAAAGTGCATAGCCTAAACATAATTTGGAGGTATAAGTTCAAGATTAGAAATAATTTTTGTCACTAAGCAGAATTGTAATTAACAAAATATAAAAATTTTAAGTTATAATTGAAATGTCCCCAAACTGTAATCATTGAATATATAACATACTCTAGAAATAGGAGTATATAGAGAAGCTACATTAAAAAGCTAATTCTAAGTAACTACTATCTAAGCTCATTTTCTGTTCTATAGCTGAATACCTGGGACTGAATAATTTGTAAAGAAAATAGGTTTATTTTTTACTCATGGTTCTAAAGGCTGACAAGTTCAAGACTGGGTAGCTGCATCTGATGAAGGACTCATCCTGTGTCCTAACATGAAGGATAGCATCAGATGGTGGGAGTATATGTGAGAGTGGCAAGTGGGCAGGTGCAGAAGAGGAGGGGACAAAGGAGCTGAGTCACTTTTTAACAACTCATTCTGCTGACAACTAACAATAATTAATTCAGGTTGGTAGGAACTGCATTAATCCCTTCATGAGGGTTCTGCCTTTGTTACCAAACACCTCTTTAAGGTTCTACCTCCTGTCAATACTGTTACATTGGCAAGTAATTTTCAGCATGAGTTTGGCAGGAACAAACCATATCTTAACAATAGCAGCTGCTAATCAAACTCAGAAACTATTTGAAATAATGGGAAGCTTAGGTTATTCATATAATATTTTCCAGTATTAATCTCATAGAAATTTTCCAACTAATTTTTGGAGAGCATAGCTTTTGTTTTTCACTAAAGACAACATGGTAGGGAGAATTGTGCATTTTAATCAAAGGGGGAAATGTCAACAATACCTAGCAGCAGTGACTTAAGTTTCCAGATTTGACAAGTTTGACACTAAAGTCCTCCCTGCCACCCCATGTAAATTTTCTGAGATACTATGGTGATATTAACTTGGGTTATGAAAGCTCATGTAACTTGATTGCATATACAGTAACTTACATAATTGGTGACGAAATGTAATTTTTTCTGTCTTTCAATATGATATTCTTAAAAGGGTTGCACAATTGGGTTACTCAGAGTTCAAGACTGTTTTAAGATAGGCTGCCTGGGGGAAATGTCATTAATTACACATATTTTATGTGAATCCCACAGATATAGTGAAAACACATACACACACAAAGTTTCCTATCCTGAACTATAGACATGTTTGTGTTTTCAAGGTAGATCCTTTAATAATAATTCTTGTTTGTAGCCAGGTTTTCAGCAGAGTGCTTGCTCAAACAGATATTCAATGAACTAATAAAAGAATGTCTATTGAACATAAACATGTGACTAAGGGAGAGGTTATGTAAAAACAATGAAAGACAGTTTCTGCTCTAGATTACAGTCCAACCTCACTTACATAAGTGCAAAATATTTTCTTCTCTGTGTCAGTCCCTAATATAGCTAAGGCGCCCTAGGAGTTACCATTTTTTCTCGCACGGGAGAATCACTAACTCCCTGTTCCTCAATGTTGTTTATGCCCTTGATTGTCAACGCCCTTAAAGTACAAAAAGAAAATGAGAGTTGGTTAAATAGTTGAATGGTTGAAGTACCTCAAGTTAAAATTAAGTGGTCAATTGTTAGTTTGCTGAAGGTTGGCTTGTGACTGTTCACAATGCCCTTAGACTTGCAAATTGAAAAAGAACAAACCTGCACCGGGTATGCTCTCCAGGTCTCCTTAAAAAACAAACAAACAAAAAACCAAAAAAAATCTGTCTAACCCCTACCCCTGTGTGGCCACAAATAGGGTAGACAAATGCCTGGTGCCCCAAAGGGTGAGGGGCACCAAGCTGAGTGTTGGTAAGCCTGATCAGGAGCAAGGCTGAGGGGTAAAGTGTGCACAAGCACGTGTGTGTGTGTGTGTGTGTGTGTGAGTGAGAGACAGAGAAATCACGCGCGAGCGAGCTGCATGTCCTCAGAATCCCTCTCTCCTCTTTGCCTTTCTCCAACTAGCTGTCTCTATCCCACAGCTGAGACCAAAACCAAAACAGACCTTCATATTATTAAATCCGAGTTACTGGGTGGAATCCCGAGCCCTACTTAACGGAGAAGACCTGTCCATGGTCCTGACCACATCCTCTCCACCTCCCCTCCTTCCTCCGCCCGGGATGGGGCTAGCAACAGAGGAGAGGGCGCCCGGCGTGGTCCCGGCTCCCGGAGGCTCCAGCCCCGGTCGCCCGCGCCCCGCCGGCGCCCCTCCGGCCGGTCCGGCGCGGCTGTCCGGAGCCGGCACCTGTTTTGAATCCCGGCGCGGTGGGGGCGGCGGGCTGGGGGCGGGGCGCGTCACGTGCCGCCGGCGGCGGCGGCGCCCCGGGAAGGTTCCATTTCTTCCACCACCCGCACTCCGGGCTCTCGGGCCCCTCCCCGCCCCGCCCTCCCGCCCCTCCCGCGGCTCCCCTCGCGGCCGCGCAGCCTGGCGACTCCGGGCCGGGCCCGCCCCTGCCCCTGCCCCTAGCAGACTTGGCTGGTCCTCCGCCCTCCTGCCCGTCGCCCCCGCCATCTAGTTGGTGTGGTCCATGGCGAGCACATCATGGCGATTGAAGGTAAGTGGAGGCTGACGGTGGTGAGCGAGGAGGGGAACGCCCAGCCAGCGGGGGCTCGGAGGGGTCGGGGAGGCCGAGGTGTGGACGGGGCGGTCTCCTGAGGGCCTGGGCGAGCCCACGAGGCGCAGGGGTCCCAACAGCGCCCCGGGAGGCGGGTGGGCGGAGCGGCGCGGCGGGATCGCCAGACCTGGCTCGCCCGCGCGCCCCGGCCCTCGCAGTTCAGGCGGTCTCGGCCGTTGCGCGCGGGGCCGCGGGTGCGGAGCGCAGGTGCCGGGTCGCGGCCGCCTCTTCTGGGCCCAGCAAAGTGGGCTTCTGCTGCGGCCCTGCACACCCCGCGGGACTGGCAGGGAGGGACGAGGGCAAGGGGACTCGAGCTGCACCCCTCCCATTACATGCGCCCCAGCAAACCTCCTAAGATACCTGCCTTTCTTCCAAACTGAGCCCATTTTGCTGTCCCTTTTCTGACCCTTCTCCACCCCTGCTCTGGAACTGATTTTTTTTTTTCCATCCATTACTCTTTGGTGTTGTAAGATACCAGGAAATTTGGGGTGACGTTAATTTCCTCAAGTGTGTGTGTGTTTTTTCCCCTTAACACTCAAAACGGCCTTTCTCAATGAAGAAGTAAATATATCTTTACAACCAGTGCACTTTTAGAATCCTGCAAATATCAGTCTTCTGTTTTGGTGCAAACAGTACTCATATTTTCAAAAAGTAGCTTAATAGAGTTAAGTTCCTACATAAGGTAGGTGGCACTAACGTGTACTTTTCTCTTGTTCCAAAACATGGAACCCGAGTGTCTATATTTTGTCTTGCTTTTAAGGACGATATTATGAAAATTAATGTCACATCTAGGATATTTATGTGAAAGCCTACAGCAACTTCCAGCCCCTGCCTCACTGTTATGGTAACTCTCAAACAATGCAAGTGACTTGTTAAATTTCCCCGTGTATATACTCATCTGTATTGATGCGCAAGGTACCTATAACTGTATCACTATTTGTGTACATTGAATGTGTGTTCCTCCTAAGTTAAACTTTTCATAGTGCTTCCCATGTAGATGACAAATCACTAGTAGTGCACTTATCTGGGGAGTTTATGTCAGATCCTGTGAACTCCAAAATTAATGGAGCTGTGTATTTATTTCATTTAAAACATTAAGTGCCTACTCTATACAGGACACACATTCAGAGTTTCAAATATCTACTTTAGCTAAGATGATGGGGAATAAGATCTACTGAGGGGTAAGATTTACCTCTCACCTTTGATATTCCTGTTACCCAGAACAGTACTTTCAACTACTCTTCCTCCGTATACTTTTTACTAGAGCTTAAAAATAAGGAGACCAAATCTACTGATTTATGTTGTATATTTTCTCATCCAATATGTCGTAAAATGGTGAAGGTAATAGGTAATAAAAACTTGAGGAAGAATTAGCCAGATAGCATTCAGATAGGGCCTTTTCTTGTAACTTCTTAAAATATTTACCAGTTCATTTCTTTTCTTTTCTTTTCTTTTCTTTTCTTTTCTTTTCTTTTCTTTTCTTTTCTTTTCTTTT